>BPLR01011655.1:0-131645 GCA_021605095.1 Caerostris extrusa | reverse complement strand
AATCATGCCTAGTATTATTTGAATTATTCTTATAATCATGTCCAGTATTATTTGCATTATTATTCCTATAATCATGCCATAATAATTATTTTTAATTATTATTCTTATAATCGTGTCTTGCATTTTTTAAATTATTCTTATCATGTCTTGTATTTTTTAAATTCTTATTCTTATAGTCATGCCTTGTATTATTTTAATTCATAATATTCTTATAATCATGTCTTGTATTTTTTTTAATTATTATTCTTATAATCATGTCTTTGTATTATTTTTAATTATTATTCTTATAATCATGTAATTGTATTATTTAATTATTATTCTTATAATCATGCCTTGTATTTTTTAAATTCTTATTCTTATAATAATGTCTTGTATGATTTTAATTATTATTCTTATAATCATCTTGTATTATTTTAATTATTATTCTTATAGTCATGCCTTGTATTTTTTTTTAATTATTATTCTTTATAATCATGTCTAGTATTTTCATTATTATTCTTAGAATAATGTCTTGTATTATTATTCTTAGAATCATGTCTTGTATTATTTTAATTATTATACTTAGAATCATGTCTTGTATTATTTTAATTACACTATTCTTATAATCATGCCTTGTATTATTTTAATTACTATTTTTATCATCCTGCCTAGTATTATTTTAATTATTCTTATAATCATGCCTAGTATTATTTTATTTTATTCATAGTCATGCCTTGTATTATTTAAATTATTATTCTTATAATCACATCTTGTATTATTTAAATTATTATTCTTATAATCATGCTTGTATTATATAATTATTATTCTTATAATCATGTCTTGTATTATTTTAATTATTATTCTTATAATCTTATATTATATAATTATTATTCTTATAATCAAATTGTATTATTTTTTAATTACTATTCTTATAATCATGCCTATTATATAATTATTATTCTTATAATCATGTCTTGTATTATTTAAATTATTATTTTTATAATCATGTCTTGTATTATTTAAATTATTATTCTTATAATCATCATGCCTAGTATTATTAGAATTATTATTCTTGTAGTCATGCCTTGTATTATTTTTTAATTATTATTCTTATAGTCATGCCTTGTATTATTTAATTATTATTCTTATAATCATGCCTTGTATATGCGTTGTAAAATTCTGAAACATATTTTTAATTTACCAGGTTATCATTTGTTGTTCTTTAAAGAAAAGTTTACTCTACAAATACTGAAATATTTAAATATCACAAATTCAAACGAAATAAGCTCTCTGTTATTATTCATACAGAATACAGAATTAGTTCAATATTAAATTTAAAACCTTTCTTTAAACATTTTTTTTTAAACTTTTGCCAATTATAACATTCTGTTGCCCTAATTCTAATATAATTTCTATTTACAATATTTGAAATCATACATTTGCTTATAATTCATGCAATTACTTTTCTCATGTTATAAAACCTCTTTTATACTTTTCTAAACTTATATAATTCTAAAAATTTAATATCACTCCTTATAATCCTAAACTACTATACAATTATTATTACGTCCATATTTGATTATTTTCAAATAACTTATTTATTTAAATTATTCAATTGAATAAATGGATAAATTTAATTTTCTATCAAATCATTTTCTATGCAAAATAGAAATTCATTGAACTGTCATTTTCATGTTAATATCGAAACTTTTTAAGGTTTTATTATTACTACGGTTTTTTATTACTTAAGCTTTTTTATTATTTTTAAGGTTTTATTGTTATCATTACCTCCCATCTTTCATTTTCAAATACCTCATTTAAGCTTAAATTGATTTAAACGATTAAATCGATAAATTTAACTTATCATTATTTTGCATTATAAATGTATTAAACTGCCATTATTATTAAAGTTTGATTTGAATTTTTTTGGTTTTATTTTTATTAATAATTAATAAAAGCTATTCTTATCGAGTCCTTAAAATATTTTTAAATATGAACTATAATAATTTGATTATAGTAAAATTTATTTGCTTATAATAATAATTTAACTGTATTATTAAGAACAAAAACCTACACACCTTCAACAGAGAATTTAATTAATTTCTTGGGATAAATTGTACAATCTGCTGTAAATTATTACAACAAAAAAGAATGAAAAATGAACCAGAATATAAAATAAAATTCTTTGAGTTGGTAAATGCATAATTAAATTCACAAAATATAAAATCTATTACTTTCGGATTTGTTCCGTAATCATCAATATTAAATATAGATGTTTATATTTTATAAATTAAAATTTAATGTTTAGTAGGTAAGAGGCTTACAATTAAAAGCACTTAGAAAATGTTTAACATGAATTTGCATTATTTGAACGACTTTTACATAAATTGAGTTTATTGTGAAACCGTCGGACAACAACTTCGTAATATTCAGGTGCCTTTAACCAAAAAAAACACCAGAACGTGCTTTCTCATTGAAAAATACTTAGTTGGAGGTACATTCAAGCTGCATGATTCAACATCAAAGTTTCCTTTTTTGGTAATTATTTTGGTAAAAAGAATAACAGCAAAACAAAAACTTTTTTGGTTTTTGTTTCGTTGAAATTAGAAAGTAAAAAAAAAATCTAGGCATAATATAAGTATTTTTCTAGTTGGTTTATTTTATAAATCAGTTTTTTTTTATGCATGAAGAAATCTTTGTTTTTTTTCAATAAAAAGGATGAAATTTTTTTTTTTTTAACCCGGATAAAGACTGGACTTTTGTTAATCGAATTATATGATTTCGTTTTGCTCTGGAAATCCTCTTAGTAAAAGAATGCATTGTTTATAGGGTTAACTTATTAAAATTTGATAAAGTGAAAGGAATGTTAAATATGAAAATATATAAAAGCTTTATAAAATATTTTTTAAATTATTGGGAAAAATAAAAAAATATTTTATTTAGAATATTTAAAAAGCATTAAATATTTCATTATGGTGCTTTTTTTAAGAGTTATTTATGAATCTTAGTTATCGCAGATATTGATATATCGATAATCCTAATCTAACCTAAATTATCTTTAACTGCAACCTAATATCAATATTTTTGCACCCGTTGGTCCTAGAGGTATATTTTTATGTTATAAAAATGTCTCAAACGAGGTTTATTCAATGCATTTTTATATTTAAAACAATATTGGAGAAAGAACAAAATCAAACTTTTTATACAATCTCCCGGATGCTTATAATTTTATTTACTATCATTCTAACACTATGTAAAAAGTAGTGTAACTTTAAAAGGCAAAATTTAGATAAAAATTAAGGGATATTTTTTGCTCTTGAGGTTAATCATAAAATTAATGAAAACAATTCAAAATTGAAATCTGAGTAAAACAACCCTTTAACACCGAAAGGAGGTGGGGGAAGGTTTCATCAACGATCCTTCTATGAAAGCAAAAGTGGCATGCCCGGTATTCACAGATACCATCAAAGTATCCTCAGTGTCAAAGATTTAAATTTAACTCTGAAATGGAAACAAGGTAGACAAAAAACAAAAAAAAAAAAATTATAATTATGCAAAATAAATGCTAATAATGGAAAGTGCCCAAGAAGAACTGCATCTGTTGTAATACCACTGTCTGCTGCTAATTGTTGAAATACCACTGTGTGTTGTTAATTGTTATGTAATACAACTGTTTGCTGTTAATTGTTAGATACCACTGTCTGTTTGTAGTACTTTGTTATCCGTTTACTGACTTCATTGTTTTATTTTAAACATTATTTTCTTTCAAGACAGGAATTCTTACTCCAGCTGAGGAAAAGAAAGGTTTTTCTGTTAAGATGTGTATCATTGCTTGATGTTGGTGAGTAATTTTTTTGCTAATCTATTATTTAAAAATGTGCATGTGTAAGTTTCAGTATAATTTAAACACACATTCATGTGATATAATATTTTGAAATGTGATGCTTCTGAATCCTTTGATTTTGAATGCGTGTCCAAATTTGATTAGCAGTTTTCATTTTCAGAGCATCCATTCTTCGTAATTATTCGATGGTCTGCAACTTTCTAATTAACAGTTTTTGTTTATAAAATTAATTGTGAAATTGACTTACAAGCTTACGTGTTTTGCCTCTAGTGCCATAGATACACCATGGTCGGGAATCAATCTTTTCGTCGTGTAAGGAGTGTTCTACCCTGATTTCAATCTCGAATTGTTTTAATTAATTTCATAACTGACCCGGCAATGAAGGCAGAAAAATGCCAAACTTTGACATTAAATATCGCCGTCAATTTTTGTAATAAAAGTGAAATTTTTCATGTATTAAATTTGTTAGGATTGTGTAAAGTTTTATTAAATATGATTATAAGGATAAAGAGGAGACACTACGAAAATTTAGATTTTTGTATTTTCTCCAATATTGAATTTTAAAAACATAAAAATGCATAGCATGAATATAAACCTTATTTAAATCATTGTTGTAATTGGAAGCATATGCTTAAGCCAACGGTGAGGCAAAAAGCCGACTATCAATATTAAACTCAATATGTGCCAATATTCAGAAATATTAATTACTAAGATTCGGAAATACTTTTAAAAAGCACCATCATGAAATTTTTAATTACCCTTTGTTCTAAAATATTTTAAATGTAAATATAAAATTAAATGTATATTGTTTAACTCTTTTAATTTGATAGCCATATACACTGCATATTTATATGTCACATTTCATATAATGACTATTTGAAACATAACTTTTATAAATTCAAACATTTGAAAGAATGTTTTAACGAGCCGTGTTTGTTGCCGGAATTAATTTTGGTTTAAAACAAATTTATTTCAGTAGAACCAAAAATGTTGTTCAGTTCCAATAACTTTAAAATAAGTTTATTCTGAAATAAATCTAGGTCATTTTAATGTTCTTGTTTTTGGTTTAATATTTTATATACATTATATTTTATATTTAATTCAAAACACATAAAATGTAATTCTATTTTTTACATAGAATTTTTTTAAATTGTTCAGAATTACATAAAAAATAAAGTAGACAACGCATATGATATATTTATTTTAAATCAAAATTGATATAAAATTTAACATAATCATGAACACAAAACGTATTTAACAATGAGATTAATTAAATAGATGTACTACTGTGACCAAAAGTAAGACCAATTATTTTTTTTCAAACTCTTCATTTATTCTTCCACATTTATTCCATTGCCTTCGAAGTAATCCCTTCCGAACACAATGCACTTATGCCAACTTTTTTTGTTCCAATCCTCAATGCATGCTAAAATGCCATCGGTAGGGATGGCCTTCAAAGCGCGCGGCGATTCACGTCGAATCATTTCAATCGACTAAAACGGTAATACCTTAATAGGGGTCTTTTTGAGTTTAAAGAATAGTCAGAAATCGCACGATGTGAATACGGTGGTTGTGAACGATATGGGTTTTATTTTTGGCGAAAAGTCTCGAAGAATCAATGCAGTATGAGCGGCGCATTCACTGTTTTCGGTACCAATCGAGATTTGACGCGTTTGAGGACCAAAAATGCAATTTTGAACATTCTTTTGAAATTTCATCATCAGCAGCAAGGTCTCTAATTGTAAATCGACGGTTTGCAAGTACCAAATCTTAAAAAATTTGAACGTGAACTTCGTCAGTTGAGGTTGATGGTCGACCAGAGGGCTCTTCGTCTTTAACGCGCCCTCTGCCTTCTTTGAACTGTTTATACCACTTGAACATTTCTTTCCGATACAAAAATGCTTATCGAATGCCTTCGAAACATTCTATACGTTTCTACGAACGAAATGTATTGCAAGTTCTTGCTCAATTAATTCAGACATTTCAAAAATCGCCGGAATCAGTTTTAGCGTCTCTAAAGCCAGGCGCAACTCAAATACTAATAAATATTTTGACGTCAAGTTTCACGCAGATGTCCAGGACGGTGCAGGCAACCCAAAAAGAAAAAAAAAATGAAATTCCATAAGCCCAGGAATTTTAAATAGAAAATTGGTCTTACTTGTTTGGACACAGTAGTATGCGGTAATGTCTTCTAATAAAATTTTATTGTACATTACGATATAATAAAAGGAAATTACTTACTATAGTTCTGTATTTTTAATTAAGCCATAAGGATAGGTGCTTTAAAGGTTTACAGAATTACCATAGTTTTGAGTTCGAGAAAAAAAAAAAAGAAATGAAATTCACTTTTTTTAAGTTAAAGTACAGCACATTTTCATTAGAATACTTCATTTTTTTTTTTATATTTTATTTTATACTTTTTTTTTGCATTTTATCTGTAATTTTTTTAATTTTTTAATTATGTTACTTAATTAAATCAATAGTTATTGATTCTTTGTTTATTATTTTATTATTGAAATAACGTTTGCTTATAAAAGTGGGTAGAAGAAACAGCTACGCTATAACGGGGCCAAACTAAATTTTGATAAACCTTTATAGGATAATCTTTAGAAGTTTTCTAAGTCTAACACAAATAGATTTTTATAATTTCAAGTTTTATAATTCATTTTCATGCTTTATTTTATATTTATCTTTAAAATGACGTAAAAATTGCAAGTAATATCTCCCCATGGGAAAATAATTAAAAAAATGAATTTCAAAATTTCAGATTCCCTCTTTAAATCCTATATTTTTAAAGAAGTTCTTCATTATCTATTTAGTCCTTTACGTCATATTCCTATTATAATTAGATAATACATAATGCGATTTTGTAATTTACGTCACTTCAAATATGTAATCTCGTTCTTTTTAAGCAGTAAAATTTGGTATAGAAGGCGAAGTTGTAAGCATTTTGTTTGTGTTGTACTTCTTTCTTTTTAATTTGAATTCAAGATTAGGGACACTGTACACGATACTTTTTCAACAATTCTTTTTATTTTTAAAATAATGATAAAAATTGGGACTATATTGCTTTTTCAATATTTAGAAAACATATCTCGATTAAAAAAATTCTTTTTTAAATTTCACATTTAATAAAAAATTTTTTAAAGTGTACTTTTTTTTTTAGTCATTTTAATTGATTTATTTTATATTAACTATATTTAACATTCTGTGGATGCATATTTAGATAATCTAAAATTAGGTTTATTATAAAATTTTTTTACTGTGATATGTAGTAAAAGATGTTGTAGATTAATGTTTCCCCATAAAATTTTATTAACAAAAAATTACTATCCGGCTTAATGCTAAATCTATCCACAATTTTATCAAATACAAAAATAAATAACACGTACAAAAACTTCTAAACATCCCTATCAATCATAAAAAAAGCCTTTAGGATTTTCAACACATGTAAGCCAAGAAAATGTACATGGGGTACAAATGCACAAAATGTACATGGGAAAAAGCCATCTAAAATTATCATTTGTGAAGAAGTACCGTTTAACTGCAATCCCATACATACTACATACACTCAAGAGCCAAAACATTATGATCACCCCTACATTTTGCAAATGAACTCGCCTGGATGACGTGGAAGGCACGTGATCATGTGGAAGTGGTATTTAATGCTGCTGGATATTTATTGCTGCTGGATATATATACGTATATATATATATATATATATATATATGTATATATATATGGCCAACTCGTTATTAATAGGTGGTCATAATGTTTTGGCTCTTGAGTGTGTATAATAATTGTATAGTTTTTAAACATATATAAATCCTTTCATGCACGTATGTTTAATGCATTTTTTGTAGTATTTTAAACACGTCAGTCGAGAAAATAAATCTTGGTAAAAAACAATGTTTGACTACAAATTTAATTAAAATTACTTAATTATTTATTAAAAACACTCTCACATTAATTAAACCATAAAATGCTTCACACATGTATATATTTATTAAGACCAACAAGTAATAAGTATCTTTATCTATTAAAAGGATTGTTATTTCCAGAATGTACACTTTGTAATGATTTAAGAATTCCTAGATTGAAATATGAAGCTTATTACAGCAATTTTAAAACTGTGGAGCAAAAACTGAATCCTGTTCTGAATATTTTCTCCATATCAAACTATGCATACTTTCCCTTGATTCTGTGTCAGGTAATCTCACACAGAGTGCATGGAGCTAATTAATGGGTGTTTATAAGAGTTTTATGTAGACCAGGTATTTCACGCCTGCTAATGATGGCTGATAAAAACACTTAAGATTCTTTTCCACAAAGTCACTCATTAGATGTGGTTTGGTATCCGAAGAACTGTTATCCAACAATGCTGCTAAATGGCAGTTTAAATTGAATTTATATCCCAATAATTTCTAAGAATAGAATCCTGATAAATCGTAAGAGTTTTTTAACAGTTTCTTCAATCAATCTTCATAATGTGGTGTACCGCAAAACTATGTTTTGTGATTTTGCCCTTAGCTTATATGCTACTTCCGTTTCAATTCAACCTGAAGATCGGTGATGATAGATGATGCATGGGTTTTTATATCCTTCATACCCCCTGTACAATATTATGAGGATTTTCAATCAAGATCATATTTTACATATTTATACATATTGCCACAATATTATTTTTTAAGTGTATGTATCATTTTCTAGTTGATCGCATGCATCATATTCAACTTTTAGTTTGTGTAAAAAAAATGCATATTTCCCTAAAATAACTGATTAAGAAAATTTTTTTTCATTTACTATACACCAGATTTGTAGGCAATTTGGATACTTATGATGTAAACCTTTTACAATTATAAAATTTGAATTTTCACTCACATCTTTTTGTTTCCTGAAGTATGTTATTCATATGAGATTCTTATGAAGAACATCTGATGTATTTAATTTTCTACATATTTTCAGCATTAGATGAAAATGCTTTGAAAACATTGCTTTCATTTTTTGCATTTGAATCCAATTACTTCAAAGCTTTACTTTCATAACCACACATACTTTCATAACCACATATTTAGATTTCGGCATGTTGCTAAAAAATAAAAAATTCTTTATGAAAATGAATAATCAAAATATTTAAAACAAACTCTAACAGGATAGATAAAAAGAAACCCTTTTATAATAACAGATGGTTTGTTTTGAATAAAATTTATTCAAAACTAAGGATAAACTCTACAGTGTAAACAAAAACAATCTAAGTCAGTTATGGTTACGTATCTTTTATTATCTCCTATCAACAAGAATAATTCAATATTTCTGAGGCTGAGGCATTAATTAAGGAAATGTCAGAACCACGTTTAAATGGTTGTTTACAGCCAACGAAATGTTGACCATTTTTTGGGAACTGTGCCTTTAAAAAAGTGGTTTATGCTTTTTACATTGTAATATAAAAATTACAACAATGCTCTTTGAAATTATGAGTTTATGCAACATGAATTTTAAACATCTCGAAAGATAACATAGCAAAATAAATGAGGTTTTCTATTTATTTAGTCGAAAACAATGAAGTTTTTGCATTAAAAGTGCTTTAAAACATTTAATAGCAAATAATATAATAATAATAAATTTAAAAAGTTATGATTATCTTTTCAATAATTTAAATCTTAAATTTCCTTTGCAAAACAATTTATGCATTATAAGTAGCAATGAATCAAAAACTGAAGGCTATAACTATCGTATTTAGACATCGATTTTGTTGAAGATTATTAAATTCTATTTAAAAATATCACTTTTAAAACATTCATTATTTTCGATTTCTTTAACATCAAAAGAGTTAATAATTTTTCTGTACAACACCTTTTTATACAGATGTTTATACATATCTTTTTTCCTTTTCTTTAAATCTTTTTTTTAAGTCTTCAATTTTCTTTGACTTTATCTGAATATACTTATATAATCTTATAATATTTCTCAACTTTTGGATTAAATATTGTCGTTTAATTCTGAGAGTTAATTAGTAAAACATACTGTGCAATTTCACAATTCTTTCTTCCTAACTGTTGTCACAATATGCTGGGAATTTTTCTGCTTTTGAAGTTCAATTTATAATGAATATTTCCAAAGTCGCTGTCAGCATTTTATTTCCAACCTCAAAATTACTATATTTTGGGAAATTTTAATGTACAACAAAAGTATATTATTCCAAAAGTGAGAATATAGCCCCATCAAGATGATGTAAAAAAATATATCCAATATCTTACTAAACATGATTACTAAGATAGTTGTCAGATTAATTGTTAGATTTAACAACACAGATACAATTACAATACTATACATAATATTGCCTTAAATTATTTTCATCAATCCAGATAGTTCTTAAACAATTTTTATTTAAATTTTCCTTAACAATTAATTCTCTCTCAGATATTCTCCAGAATTATCTTTTAAATAATAATCAACAATTCAAAAAGTTCAAACTTCTCTGTCTTAGAAGATCATCAACAATTCAAACAGTTCTTAAAACTCTGTCTTAGATAAACAATTCAAATATTTCTAACTACTATGTCTTAGGTGATCATTAACAATTCATAGTCCAAACGACTTTGACTTAGAAGATCATTAACATTTCATATAGTCTTAACAACTCTGCATGAAATGATCTCAACAACAATTCCAGAACGTATCAGCACAGAGATTTTTTTGATGGTTATTAAATTTTTTATTGTCTTCTCTATGTTTATATTAATTCTGAGAGTTAATTAGTAAGACATACTGTGCAATTTCACAATTCTTTCTTCATAACTGTTGTCACAATATGCTGGGAATTTTCTGTTTTGAAGTTCAATTTATAATGAATATTTCCCGAGTCGCTGTCAGCATTTTATTTCCAACCTCAAAAATTACTATATTTTGGGAAATTTTAATGTACAACAAAAGTATATTATTCCAAAAGTGAGGAAATATAGCCCCATCAAGATGATGTAAAAAAATATATCCAATATCTTACTAAACATGATTACTAAGATAGTTGTCAGATTAATTGTTAGGTTTAACAACACAGATACAATTACAATACTATACATAATATTGCCTTAAATAAATAAATAAATTAATAAATAAATTTTTTATTGTGGTTTTTTTTTATTGGGAACTAATGTTTTTTATTATGGACGAACTCTTTATTAGTGTGCAGTAAAAGACTTAAGTTCAAAATCTCGTTTTCATTAGATTAATCGTATCATTTTGGAATTTGATTACTCTGAAGATATATTGCTTAAAATCAATAACGTTGTATAAGAATATAACATTTAATAAATTCATTTAAATTTGGGAAACTAATTATGTACTTGATTATGCAAATAATTTGTTTATTATAAGAAACATTCAAAAGCAACCATGAAAAAAAAAAATGCTTCCAAGATAAAATTACCGTGTACTCGTTGATTACAAATTTAATGAATTCGCTTATATCTAGGGAGTAAACAAGATTTAAGGAATAAACCTGTCAGAAACAAAAATAAGAATTCTTTCAAGATAAGATAAGAATAGTTTTAAAAAAAAAATTCCCTTTTAATTTTCTTCTTAAAGTGTTTTAGTTTACTTTGCTATGTATCACTTAAATTATTTTATGGAAAAGGAAACAAACGTGTTAACGTTTTAAACATATTAATATTCAAATAAAATTATTGTTAATTAGAATATCGTTAATAATTTTACATGCATTTAAATTAAGGTATTCAAAAATGTTATTTAAATTAATAATTTTATTTAATAATTATAATATATTACTATTAATTATTATGATAATTATTATTTATTAATAATTTTATTGAATTATAATTATTTTATTTAATAATTTTAATAAATAACGCCGTAATATTTACTATTTTGTATAATTTCTCTAACAAAAGTAACATTACAAAATATTAACAATTTTGAAAATAAAATTAATTACAATTCAATAACCTTTATACATAAATATTTTTATACTCATTATATTAATACTTTAAATATATTAATACTTTTAACTTTTGATACATTTTAATACATAAATACATTTTTACATGAATACATAAATGAATAAATACATTCAATATATCGTTTCTATATATTACTTCTTACGAAATAAAATGAAATGTTATTTATTATTTACAAAATGAGTAAGAAACAATAAACAAAAAAGTATCATCAAAACAGAAAGAAATGTCTTGTCAGATAACTCAGAAAACATCCTTTTATAAATATAGAAAAAAACAAGCGACATTCATACAGCCATTTGGGAATTCATTGCTATTCATAAAATTTTTCCTATTAATATATAGCTTATGCTAATAAACCTCTTTTTTATTCAGAATAAATTCCTTTCTTTTTTACGAATATCTTCACAATAATTGACTCAGGCATCTAAATTTCCGAATTAATTGGTGTTTGGATTCTGAATTATTGAATGGCATTTTCTTGGGAAAATATATCATCCTCATTTTCTAGTTTTGGTAATATTTTCATTTATTTCAGTAGATTTTGTTTCATTTTTTCTTTTTGATTGAGACTGTTTGATGTGGAAGTCGACTTTGAAAATATGCTGGAAGCACCATTATAGATTGTCAAGATAATTGGAATGTTAAAGTAATATTAGTTTGAAGTAAATAAAATAGAATGGTTAATGCTATTTTTTAAAAAATATCAGTAGTTGTTATGAAAATTATCCATGACATATTTTCAGTTTAGAATACTTTTAAAAGATTAAGATTTAAATATAGAATTTTTTTGCACAATGTCTTTATAAATTTCTGTAAAACGTTTTTGGTTAAGGACACCATTTCTCATTAAAATTTGTAAAGAGTTAAAAGAATTTTAAATGGAGAATACTTTTAAAAACAAAATAAATTTAACAGTTTATTATACCAAAAACAGTAACAACTTGTAAATCTTAAAAAAAAAAAAGTTCACATTCCTATTTTAAAATATTGTAATCTGTAATTTCTTTAGAAACTAAAAGATTTAATTTAAAGAATTCATTTAAAATGTTTTGTATCTACTTCAGACGTAACACTAAGCAGTACATTTTTATATAAAAGTAAAACTGACTATGAATAAAAAGTCGATTTATTCATAACACTTATCAAAAGAAAGTTATAACTTCCAGAATATATATCATAAGCTATTCAGAAGATGTAAGAATTAAAAGAATTATTCTATATAACATTTTATTATAGAAGAATAATTGATACATAACAAACCATGTAATGAAGAATGAACTACTTAAATGTTTTGGCACAATTTAGAAGACAAACAGTTATCGTAGAAAAAAAGATAATACAATTATAACAATCTATGTGATGAAGTATTTTAATGAAATAACTATAATTGTTATAGAGTTGATTAAAATATTTGAAGTGTGTACCTAAATAAAACATTATTGAAGTGTATGAAGTGAATACCAATAAAATATAATAAAAACAAAATTAAATACTTTTCTAAAATAAACCAATTACTAAATAAAAAGTAATGAATTACAAGTTTTAACGTATTATTTACTGGCATGAAATTATTTGATAGATTTCCGATACCAGACTTCATAAATAAAAAAAAGATCCTTATATTTCTTCTTTGGGTATCATGCAATGGCGGAAATGCCCTCGGTGCTGGGCGATTTTGTTAAGTTTCTTAAATTATAGGATTTCTTTTCGAAGCTTCTTGTTTACAGAAAATAAAGTGTCCGAGTTGTATTTTTGTGAGAGACGAAAGTTTATTTGTGCAAAGAATTGACTTTAAAGAAAAATTCTTTTATCCATATAAAATTCAATATGTACCAATATTTATATTAATTTTATTTGATATGAAACTAATTTAATTGAGAATGTGTGGATTTTAATCCATTAATATTAAATGCCTTCATAAATTCATCCATTATTCCATAAAATGATCTTCTTTGAAAATATCTAACAGCGGATGATCCTACAAAGGGAGTCCTTAATATTAAATGCCTTCGTAAATTTATCTATTATTCCCCAAATTGATCGTCCTTGAAAATATTTGACAAAAGGTAATCCTTCAACTTCGTTTTTAAAGTTTATGATATTTTTAATGGACAAAATTTAAAATTGAAGCTGATAATTTAATTATTGAAAAGCGAACTTACATTTGAGTCGTAACGAAGTACCTTTTTTTTTTCCTACGATAACCGTTTTTCTTCTAAATTTGCCAAAAAATCTTTTCAAGTAGTTCTTTCTTTATAACGAATTTCAGAGTTTTTATTTAAAAAGAATTTAAATATAGTGGCTTTTACATTGCGATTTATTATAATAACATGAATTTCCTTGGAATATCTTATGTAAACTGTTGTGGTGTTTTAATAAGAATTAGTTATAACATAAATATGGTTTTGTTAACATTTTAACCACGCTATTTAATGAGAATATATTATAAAAGTGCTTATCCACAAGTAAGGTGCATCCCCTAAAGAGCGTTATAACACCAAATGGGGGCAGAAGCATATCTAAAAAAAATTTTGTTAAAAATTTTTTTTTAATTTATTGAAAATGTAAACAAAACAAAAAAGTATTGAAATTACTTTCACGAATTTCAATTTACGAATTTCAATGTGTGAACACACTTTGCTGGACGAATGCACATCAGAGTATACTAATGTTCAATAACCCAATAAATTTACGAATTAATTGATCATAATTTCTACAATAACTGTAGTTCTGCACCTTTGATTCCGCTTGTTTATTCGGCGAATTTTTCCTTTGAGTTTTTGCCCTTTCTAAACAAACAAAATGGCAGCTACAAAATCCGGCGGCTTCAAAATACTTTTCATTTGTCGCTGAAAAGAGACTTGGTGAAATCGGTACCCTAAAATGCAGAATCCTCATAATAAAACAATCAAATTCAATTGCGGCAAAGAAATATTACAAAACGTAATAACTCTAGACCTTTATAAAGAAGAAATTGTTCAATCACTACATGAAGCACTACCCAATTCAGACAGTGAAGTCTGTTAAGTGTTGGTTAAATTAATTTTAAAATAATCCTCAGTACACTATTTTGAGGATATTTAGACAATAATTTGTTGATGTTTTCAAGCTAGACCATTCAAAATAAACTACCGAGAACGTGACTTGATATGGGTCAATTGTTATATTTAGCAACGCTTATTTCATGCCAGTTTTAAAACGCACATAAGTAAATCACTTGAAAATCTATTTTATTTCAATTAAAAAATTTTTGAAATGAAAGTTTCTCATATTGCACAAAGAGATTAATCTCGTTTTCAATAACAACTTATACTATTACTTAATCTTTTTTTATAGCTTCACATTTTCAGAGAAGCTATAGACTTCTATATGGAAGCTATTCATATAGACGCTATAAGAATAATAGGACAATATCACGTTCCTACATGATAATAATACATTCCTAAATAATTAAAAATAAAACACACATTTACACATGTAATACACTTATAAATAGAGTTGCATCAATACTGTTCAATCTATTTAATAATTATCTCAATACTAAATTCAAAACAAGTTTAAAAATTGTTAGTGACTCCAGTATGGGGGATGCAAGACAGAGAGCAATACAGAGGTACCAACTTTAATTTCGTCAATGCAATGAATCGGTGTTAGAAAATATCCGTAAATTTACTTATTCGTAGTTTGCAAGGTTTATAAATAAGGTTGTAGTACAGTTCTAGCGTCAAAATAATAAAAATAGTTGTTATTGTATGAAATAAGAATGGGAGGTGCGCGATTAAAATTATGTTTTGAAATTGGATGGCAAATTCTGACAGGTTAAAAAGAAGCTGAATTATGACACAACTATAATCTTTCTCATATTATAAATTCTATGATGAGAATTTGAAAGAAAAAAATAAATATAGTGGTTCTACTTGTCCGAATGTTAAGAGATGATAATCTTAAGAAGATAGTGATAAGGAAATGATAATCTTAAAGGCTATTATAGATACACTGTCCAACAAGAATGCAACTATTCGAAAAGTTAGAAAAACGAATTAGGTAAAGACCGAGTATGACATCAAATAGCTATTGACCGTCTCAGAAATAGCACTGCTACCAGTAATCATAACCTAATAGCCAATAATCATAACCGCCTTCATATATATCTTTATCGGTGGGATAAATAGGATAAAAGTCGTTTTGGGGAACAACCAGTTTCAGATAATGTAAGGCATTCATAAGTGAGAATTGTAAGCAGTCTTATCAGTTATTTCTAAATGATGAATCAGTCAGTTTTTCTCTTACAAAATTAGTTGGATAATTGATACAGTTCTCTTCTGTTAAGCATAGATATTCGCCTATTATCACTATTGAGAAGCAATAAATATTTTAGAAAATTTAAATGTTGAAATTCTCTTTTCTTTTTCATTTTCTGCATTCAATGCGCCTTTTTATGTGTGTTTAATGTGTTCTGTGGATATAGTCTCAAATAACTGATGATGTATTTTTATTCTGCAATGATAAAGACTTCTTTTAGTTACTATGCAGACTGCAAGTAATGCAAAAGAATTATTACTCTTATTAAATTTATTATTTTATAAAAAGTACTTTTATTAACTTTATCAAGGATCTATTAAACATCAATGTCTCTTCTGTTTTTATTTCGATAGCATTCCCATGAATACATAAAATTATGCGAAAGGAAAACTATATTTAATATTTTGCAACTGATGTATTTTTGAATTTTATTCCAGGGCTTTACTGATTAATTTATCAAATTCATAATGTGGTTCTTTAACTTACAGTTGTTCGCAGTAAGCACTGATATTAGGAATAAAGATTCAAAATCTGCATTGCAACCGTTTTCATTACATTTTGACTGCATTTTCGTAACACAGATTTTTGTACTTCGTGATGCTAATACTTTTAAGAAATCAATAAACATTAATCACAACACTAATGTAAATAAACTAAAACATTATTCACAAAAAAAAATAGGAGAAAACATTTTTAAAAATGCTTGTAATCTTTGTATGCTGAAAAGGAGCTTACAGAAACAAAGAATGTTCCTACTGTCCTTTGATATTAACGAAGAAATATTATATTTGAGCTATTGGCAGGCTCTAATTACCTATACAGATACATAACACGGTATCCATTTCATTAATTTATTGTTTTTAGTTCAACTTTTATTCTTTTAAATTAAATTTTACAAAATTTTTGTTCATAGATAGCATCACAAAAGGATCTCAATTTTTGTGGGCAAATCTATGAACAAGACAATTTCAATAATGCATGCAATCCTATAAGATTTCAATTACATAATAAAATTTTCAGTTTCTCATAAAAATGCACAATTATTTTCGAGTGACGCGCCCTTTGACTTGAAGTCATTCAACGTTAAAAAAGAAACACCTGTAGCAAACGCAGCATTACTCAAGGTTCACAATGGCTGCTTGCTTCCTTACCGCTACGTTTGTCCTGTGGCCTAATGGCCAATTGGCTAGCGAGCTGGCCATTGGTACCACAGGTTTCAGGTTCGAATCTTAGCTGTAGCATGGATGTTTGTTAATGATTCAGAATCCCCGCTAAACTGTAGGTCCTGGTCTAATTAGCATAATGTGTACAAACAATGACCGTAGAGAGACAAAACCAAGCCTTCGTTTGTGCCTCACAATTTTGAACAAACACCTCAACAGATGTCATACCCATTTTACTCAATGTAAGAACTTATAGTGTACAGATTTATCATGACCAAGCCTGCTGGAGATCCAAGTTTACATTGTTTGGATACCAAACATGATATCCATAATACAGTTACAGTTCAAAAAATGGTACTCTAGTATATAATATTTTCAAAGACGTTATTTTCTTCATTATCTCTTCTCTTTGATTGAAATAAATCCTACTGACACTGGATATTTAAGAAAATATTGTGTAAAAAGCATATATAATAAAAAAGTTTCAGCAATTTCTTTTTACACCTGTCCCACATAGTAGTGGAAGCCCATATGAATTCGAAGTTTACCTAACGCATTAAAATCTTCCTATGTAATATAATCAGTCCTTTCACCTTCCGTAAAAATAAACTGACATTTAAGAAAACATCAAATTAAATTTTGACATAGTAATCTGTAAAACTTTTCTTAAATTTATAAAACCGAGATGAAGTCTTTGTATCGTTTTACAACATCACCATCCCTTTTAAGCAAATGAGAAAAAAAAATACATCGAAAATTGCAGTTTTCTGAAAATAAATAACATTAATAATAAAATTTGACAATAGGTCATAAATATTCCATTGAAAAAAGTAACGTAAAAGCGTCATTTGGTTAGAGTAAAAGATAAAGTGATTATTTTTAAATTCAAATTGTCATATCAGAGATTTAAAAGTGACATGCATGATTAATCATGATAACTTTAACTACAGATCAGCGCTACTTGATTAGGATTACGCAACTTATCTTTTTCTTTACGAAATCTTGATGTAAAGACTATAAATTTTTAAGTACGTGAAGAATGGTAATTTTCAAACAAATTATTATAAATTTCCTCCTGTTGAATAGGAATATCTGCAAATGCTTATGTAAATCTGCTTGGAATATTGATTATTTAAAAGAAATACTTCTTTTTTCTGTTAGAAGTTACGTCCGTTTCAAAAGTTCAATATATTGCTTCATAAATTTTCTCAGAAAAGCTATAAAAATATTGATAAAAAACATAAAATTTTTATTCAAAACGAACCTCAAAAGGCATTTTCTATTTTTTTTTGTTGAATTATATTAACTTACATAACGCAAAAATATTGTTCTTTCCCTATTATGTGTATTTTATTTAAACATTCAAACAAACAAGATTATAGAAAAAGAAAAAGAATTATAATTGCAAAATTCCTTGGTAAACAGTAAAATATACTTTATTTGCTGAGTAAGTATGGCTAGAATTATCACCATATTACACACGAATTACATAAACGATGTCGTATATGTTAGATGATAAAAAATTTCTTTAAATTGGCACGCTATGTTTACAATGAATTTAACAAGGCCGAACTCGGGGCCTAGCATGCAAGAAAAGATTAAGTTCATATCCTGTGTTTTCAGAAATGATGATTATCTTCTTTTTTTTTATCTTTTAATACTTTATTCACAATTGAAATTTTTCTAAAACTATTTTATATGTTTATAAATAAAATCTTCTGTTTGAAACAAATGGATATATAGGGTTGAATAATCAGCATAAGTGTACAATCATCAAGCAATCTTTTGAAGAAAAAAAATCCCTCTCAAACTGAAAACTCTTTTCTCTATCTCATAGAATAAACTTATCTCTTTTTGATCCCATTGAACCGCGAGTGAGTTTTTTTTTTAAATTTCTGCACCTTCCGTGTTTCAGTTCGGTCCATAATATTTTATTTTCTTCTCATAAATTTTTGATAAAGTAGTCTTCGTGCACTTCATCAAAATGTATGAAGAAAAAGAAAATTTTTACGTTCTTCAAGTTTCGCTGTATCTCGGGTAGATTGTCCAATTGTAACAGATTTAAGTTCTAAACTCTTGCATTGCTTGATTCCTCATTGCATTGCCTGATTCGTCGATACAGGTTCGATACAAGGGTAGCAAAATTTGCTGCCACTCTTTTCAATATGTATTATTTGTGGAATTTATAAGCTAATATCGATCGACCTGAAAAATAAATGCAATTATCTTATTTAGTTGTAATTATCTCATTTATTTTCCCAAATACTCTTTATCAGTCATGCATATTTTATAAATATCATGATTTCTGTACAAAACAATTTCGCGTTCATTCATAATAATGCTGATCAAGATGTAAATAAATTTATCTTTTATTCATAAGGCCCATTATTTAAATTATCCAATATTATTTTGACTTCATGATTAAGGCGAAATATTCATAAATCTGCACAAGAAAATAGGGAAATTAAGCTTAAACTTCCATGCGAAGTTTCGGCTGCTTCAAAATTTCAGAGATAATTGAAATTAAATTAAAACACAGCGAACGATTATGATACAGTGGATGCAAGTATGCGTAAAAGACATGATTAGTTCCCTACCAGGATACATCAAATGTTTCGTCGACTTGTTGAATAGTTAAAATTATCACGAAGAGTAAGTATTCTATTTCTATAATAAACTTTTACGCAAGGAACTATTATTATTAAAATTGGTTCTATATTTAGACAAAGGAGTGCGTAACTTTTGATACTAGTATATCAATTAATTTATTTTAACAAATACTGATTTTACAAATATGATTAGAAATTCGTTGTTTAATAATCTGACTAATCTTTAATCGAAGAGGGCATCCAATATTTTGTTGAATGTTTAATTAAGATGACAATATTTCAGAAATAATATTACAGTAATAGTGGTTCTGTATTATGGTAAATAATTTGTTTTTAATTTAGAATGTGTTGTTTTATAATGCTAAATACATTAAATTGATGGATGCCTATTCCAATAAAATTGCAGATATTGACGGATATTTGGATACGATATGGTGGTGATTCATATTTGCATTCATATCTTTGTCTTGCTTAGCAATGATTTGTAGCTTAGAATGAATAAGCAGTTGCTAATTTGGTCTATCTTCCAAGAAAGATAATTTAGTTTAATCCTTTAATCCGTAAAACTTTAAAAAAAAAATGATGATAATTTTTAAGCAAGCAAGCAAATATGGAAGTTTGATAAAAGGATTGTTGTGATCAGAACAATGAATGCCCAATTCCAAAGAAAAGGGATTTGTATTCAAATATTAGAAAAATGAAAATCGTAAATGACGTAAGGAGCACAAAATTCTTGCAAAATATTTGTGTCCAAATATCTGCAAGACTACTAAGACGCTATTAAAGACATATCTGCAAGTTTATGTGTTGCCACAATAGGCATCGAGCCTTTTCGTTTCTGAAAGTATTTACTGCAATTAACGCCACCAGCAGGATCCAACCAGAGCACACCAGCTGCACACATTAGCATTGACCCACAATTTGGGCAATCTGTAAACGTCAAACTTAGTTTAGATAACTATTAGATTTTGGAAGATTTAAATAAGACTAGTGAGCATACGTGGAATCAATTATTAAAAAAATGTATTGCTACTTCAACGTTCATCCAACTATTTAAAATCATGGAAACTTGATTTTCAAAGCAATATAATACATAAATTCTGCTTTCCGTAATAAAAAAAAAAAACCCGTCTATTGCGAGACTGTCATGATAATTGTATTCTTAAATGAGTTTTATAATGAATGTTCTCTTTGTAAAAAAAGGCCTTATTTAAATTAAGTATCTCCAAATCATTGGAGTAAATACTATGTAGTCTTTTTTTATACTTTCTTAAATTATGAGTTAATGATTTACAATCTCGCATGTATAAAATATGCTTATTTAGAAGGAAGATGATTAATTCAAGGTGGCAAGGAAAAAAAAAACAAATTGAAAGACATGCTAATGAAAAAGAGGAATCTCAGTTCTAACGAGTTTTGTTCACAAAGACAACTCTTTGAAAAATGGAACAATGTACAGATCTTGATATTGCATGCATTTTAGTGCATCTTGGGATTGCTGTGCGTCATGCATTTATGCATTGTATACATTATGCATTATTTATTATTGTATGCATTATAGCGTTTTTTATGCTGAACACAATGATAAATTAGCAAAAGATGCTTGTAATTTAAGCAATTCTAAACTTTTGTTTTCTTTTAGCATTATTAGAAAACCTTTTAGCATATGAAAAAGCAATTATGGGATGGTCGTGTTAACTTGATTGGAGAAAAAGAGAACATTCAGCATTTTCTTTCAAAGATGCTTATTCTGGAATTTCTTTTATGTACCTTGTTACAAATTCGTCTCCATTGTATTGGTATCTTTCGTTTCCTTAATTGTCTTTCTGTTTGAACGGTATGCAAGACATTGAGATTTCTTTTTTGATGAATCTATACCTGAGGATTTTGATAAAATATTAGATTGCAAAGCTATTTTCTTTTTTAAGAAAGATTTTCAGACGTAATTAATACTGAAATATTTATAATGCATTGAAGAATATATGCATAATTATTTGTTGATAAAATTGAAATTACGTAAAATGCTTTGTAGAAAATTAAAATTTTAATTTCATACAAGTAATAAAAATTTATAATACATTTGATATTGATGTGATTTATCAGGTTATAAGAAAAGTCCTGCCTATTTTTCGAAGGAAATAAAACGGAAAAAAACAATATTTAAAAATATTTAAAATATTTATAAATGAATATCAATAATCTAAATATTTACTTAATAATTAAAATAAATATCAAATAATGTTTATTATAAATAAGAATTATATATAAATAAAAATAAAAATATTATTTATAACATATAACATTAAAATAAATTAATAAATTAAATAATTTAAATTATTAATATACATAATAAATAAATATTAGTGATATTTCTGTTTATATATAATATTTTGATTTGTTTATTACAATATCAATAATTTGTTTTTTGAAAACATAATCAAAAAATAATATGTATTATATATTTATATCTGGGCAAATATAAATACTATTAAAATTTATTAAAAAATTTTAAAATTTATTATTTAATTAAAATTTATTGAATGAATATCAATAATATAAATATATAGTTAATAAGTAAAAATAAATATCAATAATATAATTAATATTATTATAAATAAATATTATTGATATTTCATTTATAAATAATATTTTTGATTTTATATTATAATTTCAATAATATTCATTTTTATAATAAATATCAATGATATTTTTCTAATCAACATATTTTTATTTTCAATAGCGATATCTCATCAGTTTTTCAAAACCTACTCATAAAATTCATTTGGCTTTATCTGAAAAATGAATCTAGTTTCATAGTAATTTCTTTTTTTGATATTACCTTAAGTTTACAAAGTTCCGTAGGCTAGTAATGTTATAATTAAGTCGTATATCTTGGATGAAAGGGATTTCTCAGCCAAATATTTCTACAATACTTTTTGCCACATTTGATAAGTTGGTTTGGTATTGCCATGCTATATGCAACTTTTTAATATATGTATATTGTATTGTTATGTGTTATTATGTTTACTCGTATATGCAATTTGTTACTCTTTTTTAGTAAATACCGGTTTTTTTGTTAAAATATTTTTAAATATCTTTGTTATTGACAGTAAATTTCAGATTTGTTTGGTTTGTCACTCTACTGTCATTTTTTGCCCGCTTTGAGCTAATTATACCGGGAATTACAATTTAATGTGCATTCCGAACCACTAATAAACATCCATGACCCCTCCAGGATTCGGAACCTGTAGCCTGTAGTATCAAAGGCCAGAGGGCTAGCCAATTTGCCATCAGACTGTGTAAATTTCGAAGGTTATTGTTTGTGTGTTACCTAATACATAGTTTATAATGAACCACTTTTCATAGACCCAAGATACTCATGTATACCGTACTCATACCATAGTATATATCGAATCACTCTTATATACTGTTCTCTATATACCATATTCCTGCTATACTATATATACATACTCATATATACCGTGCTCATATATTCCGTACTCTATATACCATACTCTCCATATGCAGTACTCTGTATGGTATGGTACCATGGTATATGCAGTATGGTATGATACCATATATATCTTCATAATACATCTTCTTTGGATGCAAGCCATTTTGAAGATGTCCCATTGTAAATCCATGTTTGTACTTTTTATTGTAAAATTCACAAAATCAAATTAATTAGTATTCTTTTTAAAAATTAATGGAGGGGAATATTTACTTTAGAGGATTTTTCCACATATCAAATATTTATATTTCAAAGTGGATAGCAAGTGCATCTGCAATTAGTCATTTCTGTTTCTCAGAATGTCAAAATATAAAATTCAGATGGAAAAATGACTTCTTAAAGATTAATTGGTTCCCAAGCATAAATAAACTTGTAACTTACAGGCTTATTTTAAAGCTGTTGACACGTGTTGTCAATTATATTATTTGTAATCATCTTGATACTTCAGTTATAGAACCTACTAAAAATTAATCGCTTGTTTTTAGTCTGGGAATAATAATTGGCACTGAAATCATACATTAGTAAAAAATACATGGTATGAATAATATAGAAAAATATAAAAGAGCTTTTAAAATGTCAAATTAATCATACCAAATGAAAAAAAAAAAAAAAAGAAATCAAATGGTAAGGTGACAAGTTCTGGAAAATCAGATAAACTGAAAAATTTTTAACTTTTCTTGAGTGTCAAAATTTATCACAAACATTTCTATAAAACTAGACTGTTCTCAAGAGGGATTTCATCTGTAAAAATAACAGCGTCATATATAGAATAAAATATTCTCGGCTAAATATGTCTGGAGAAATCGTTATGCTATCTTGATGTGTATGCTCTTAGGAAATTAAATGTATATAAATATTTACTATCTTTAAATATTTTAGAAATTTAGAACATATTGAAATGCATAATTGTAGTTTAGTTCTTGTTCCATAAAAAAATTCTGTTCAAAAGATATCCAATTTTTTTCATTGGCAACCTTGTTTTATGTACAAAACCCTCAGTTACAAAATATCTTCAAAATATCTTCTTAACATTTTTTGAGTAACCAAATTTATTAATTATTTTTAAATCTTATTTGCTTTGAAGTCTTACTGATTTATCATTACTAAAATACCACTAGAGTTCTTTTGTATGTTATTTCCTAGCATTGACTAGAATTATCACCATATCAAGCGAATTAGATAAAAAGTTGTCGTACTATGTGTTAAATAAAAATTTCCTTTAAATTGGCAAAACTACTCATATGTTTACAAAGAATTTAACATGCCGAATTCGTGGTCTAGCTGTCATGCAAGAAAGATTTAGTGCATATCCTATGATTTTAGATGTAAGGATTATCATCCTTTTTTAATCTTGTAATGCTTTTTTTTTCCAAATTGAAATTTTTCTGAAACCATTTTATATGTTGATAAATAAAAAGCTTATGTTTTTAAAAAAACGATATATGGCATAGAATAATCATCATAAGTGTACAATCATCAAGCATTCTTTGAGAACAAAAATCCCTCTCGAACTGAAGACACTTTTCTCTATCTTATAGAATAAACTTATCTCTTTTTGATCTCATTGAACCGTGAGGAGTTTTTAAACTTCAGGAGCTTCCATGTTTCAGTTCGGTCCATAATATTTTTTTTCTTCTCATGAATTTTGATAAGCCATCTTCGTGCACTTCATCAAAATGTATGAAGAAAAAGGAAATTTTTACGTTCTTCAAGTTTCGCTGTATCTCTAGTAGATTGTCCAATTGTAACAGATTTAAGTTCTAAACTCTTGCATTGCCTGATTCGATGATAAAGGTTCGAATACACCGGTGGCAACACATGTTGTCACTCTTTTCAAAATCGACGATATTATCAAAGTATGTGTTATGTCTTTTGCTGTGTCCATGGTGACCTTGTGTTGTGTCTATAGTGATGTGTATAGTCTATGCTGATGTGTTGTGTCTATGGTGATTATGAGAACATGTGTTAACGTCTTATATTGACAAATAGGCTAATGAGAGTTTTCAAGGTTTCATTCTATTCCAAATGCACATATTGAGAAGCTAATTAGGAAAATCCTTTTCGTAATTCAGCTCCTCGTGGTATACGTGTATGTGGAAAACGAGAACAACAAGGTAATGCATGCTCGGGTTCAAATTCAATTGAGGTTTGCTATGCTTTTACTTTTTACAAATGTTAGATTGGTTTGGTTTGTCTCTCTACAGTCATTTTGTGTACACTTTGGGCTAATTAGACCGGTACCTACAGTTTAACGTGCATTCTGAACCACTAACACACATCCATGCCACCTTCTGGTATTCGACAACTATACTGTCAGGCTACCTAGTGGCAAGATTCAAATCTTCTCACATATAAAATACAAATATGTCGCAATTAGCCTAAAAGTCCTCTTTTATAGACAGTTCTCTTATTGTCTTTAATATATGCATTGTTTGCGGAATATATACTAACATTAATATAAAATAGACTTGCAAAATAAATGCAATTATCTTATTTGGTTGCAATTATATCATTTATTTTCACAATCAATCATGCATATTTTATGGATTTCATGATTTCTACACCAAAACAATATCGTGTTTGTACATGATCATGGTGATCAAGATGTAAATAAATTTATCACTTTTAGGATCCATGTCTTTATCATGATTAACAATGATTTATAGCTTAGAATGACCCCTTGGTCGTTCTTCCAAGAAAGATAATATGGCTTAATCCTTTGTACCATGGCATGCAAAATTTAAGAATTGATGCAATTTTTTAAACAGGTAGATATGGAATTGTAAAACAGTCTTGTTGTGATCAGTACAATGAAGACCCAATTCAATAGAGAGGTGATTTGTATCCAAATATTACGAAAAGAAATCCACAGATGGTATAAAATAACACAAAATATCTGCGATACAAGACTATTAAAGTTGGGCATAAAGGTTATTGAAGACATTATCTGCAAGTTCATATGAGTTTACAGATATAATATGACTATGCGACGACTATTCATATATTGTAATTATCGGTTAGCTTTTTGAGAAAGAATATAATGCAGCAAGCGTATCTCAAGAGTTCTGAATCGACAAAAGTAATGCTTCACTAGTTGCGAAAACCTTATAAGCCACAGGTATATTGTAAGAAAGGTTTTCTGGTTGGTGGAGAAAACAATAATAATATAGACCGATATATCGCATTGCAGGTGAAAAGGGATTGATACCAGACAGCAGACATAATTGCTCAGCATCTACATACAGCAAGGGGATGATAAGTTTTATACTTTACTGTGGCAAGGCGACTTTAATAATCGTGGTCCATTTTCCAGCTATATTGTAGGTTGTATCTTATCAACAGGTACCTACCGATGGCCCCGTATAAAATGGACATCCATCTCATCAATGGAGTTACTTCCTTTACAGATGAGAAGAGTTACAAGGTCTCATGTGATTTTCAACACCAGTTGATATGAAGGGAAGTAGTGACACCGTTTTATCTTACTAATATGAGAGAAAATTACTGAAGTCCTACCGTTCTCGTTTGAAGGGAGTTATGATGAACAGGCAGACTGAGCCCTCCATTATTTTTGACGAACGTACTGTTACTGGAAATCTCTATTGTTAGAAAAGGTGATATTCCCTAGTGTGTCACTTCCGATCTGCTATTGGTGCAGACTTCGTTTTTTATGGGCAAAAAAACACCAGGTTACATCGGGCTTGTGCTGTCAAATTGTTTCGAGAAAGTGAATATATTACTGTACAAATGAGTTGTTCAGCTTAATTCTGCTTTTAAATGCCATATAGGATACTTACTTAGGATACTTTGAGGAGATGTATTTCGGTAGAATTGTATCCATGGAGGCACACATCCAAAAAATTAAAAATAAATACTCTCATTAAGATACAAGTACTCATGCTGCCTACTCATCAAGTACCCATTACTTATACTCAAATACTTACAAAAAATTGTTGGATATTCTGGCGTTGAGTATATAGAGATGGTGTCAAGTAAACATAGAAGTTAAGTCCTAAGGTGGACTAGTTTAAAAAAGAATTTCAATCTTGTTGCATTAAAACTCAAATTCCCATATTTTATGCACATAAAAATAAGAAACCTATGACCATATTAAGAGTAATTTCTTTTCGGGCATTTTATGTCAATTACAAAAATATATAAGTAAATTTCGTTCCCTTAAACATTTTTGATTATAGATGCTTATACATATTTCCACAATAGGCATCGAGTTTCTTCGTTTCTGAAAAACCATGCAGCAACTAACACTACCAGCAGAATACAACCAGAACTGCCTAGCACACCAGCTGCTCACGTTAGCACTAGTCCACAATTTGTGCAATCTGTAAATGTCTAACTCTATTAGATAACTATTAGATTTTGGAAACTATTTAAATAGGACTAGTGAGCATATTTAGAATAAAAATATTAACAAAATAGTTTTACTTTGATGTTCATCCAATTATATAAAATCATGGAAGCTTGATTTTCATAGCAATAAGATACATACGTTCTTCTTTCCCTTAATAAAAAATTCTATTGCTAAACTGTCATTATAATTGTAAAATGAAATTTATAATGAATGTTCTCTTTGTAAAAAAAAAAAGCCTTATTTAAATTACGTATCTCCAAACCTTTGTGTGTCTTTTTTTTAATAAATGGAAATGAAAGATGAGCCTTTTTATACTTTTATGAGCTAATGATTTACAAACTCGCATGTATAAAAAATATATATTTAGAAGGAAGATGATTAATTCAAAGCGGCAAGGAAAAAATAAGAAATTGAAAGGCATGTTAATGAAAAAGAAGAATCTCAGTTCTAACGAGTTTTGTTTACAAAGAACAATTCTTTTGAAAAATGAAACAATGTATAGATCTTGATATTGCATGCCTTTATGTGATTGTGCATTTTAGAGCATCATGTGTTTCTGGATTGTTGAGCTGTCGTGAATTTATGCATGTATTATTGTATACATTCTAGCATTTTTATGTTGTACAGTGATAAATTAGATAAAGGTTCCTGTAATTTATGATATTCAAAACTTTTTCGTTTCTTTTGAGCATTATTAGAAAAACCTTTTTAGCATATGAAAAGCAATTATGGGTTGGTCTTGTTTAACTTGATTGGAGAAAAGACTATTCAGCATTTTCTTTTAAAAGATGCTTATTCTGGAACTTCTTTTTTATGCAGCTTGTTGCAAATTCATCTCCATTGTATTGGGTATCTTTCATTTCATTAATTGTCTTCTGTTTGAACGGTATGCAAGACATGGAGATTTCTTTTTTTCATGAATTTGTGTTCCTCGGAGGGCTTTGATAAGTATTAGATTGCAAAGCTATTTTTTTTTTTTTAAAGAAAGATTTTCAGACGTAATTAATAGTGAAATATTTATAATGTATCAAAGAATATATGCATAATTATTTTTTGATAAAGTTCAAATTACGTAGTGTATTGCAGAAAATTAAAATTTTAATTTCACGCAAGTAATGGAAATTTATAAAGCATTTGATATTGATGGGATTTATCAAGTTGTAAGAAAAGTCCTTGTCTATTTTCGAATGTTATAAAATTGAAAACATAATAAAAATAATATTTACAATATTTGCAACAGTGATGACAATAAGTAACTGTTTACCTCTGTGCATCGTATAAAGAAAATCAGTAAAGTTGCCATTAGGTGCTTTTACACCATTTAGAAGACTCTAATAGAGTTTTGAGAGATAACTATAAGAGTCTAAATGATATTTCCACAATCGGCATCGAGCCTCTTCGTTTCTGGCGGTAATTACTGCAGACCACTAGCAGAATAGAACCAGAGCTTGCAAGATGCTCTGTTAGTACTGGTCACAATTTGGGCAATCTATAAATGTCTAACTCAGTTTAGATAACTATTAGATTTTGGAAACTATTTAAATAGGACTAGTGAGCATACTTAGAATAAAATATTAATAAAGTAGTTTTACTTTGATGTTCATCCAATTATTTAAAATCATGGAAGCTTGATTTTGAATATGATACGTAAATTCTCTTTTCCGTAATAAAAAAAAAACACTTCTATTGCTAAACTGTCGTTATAATTGTATTCTTAAATGAAATTTATGATGAATGTTCTCTTTTGTAAAAATACCTTATTTATATTAAGTATCTCTCAAACCTTTGTGAGTCTTTTTTTTAAAATGGAATATTTTAATAATATTGTGGAAGATGATTTTTTATATTTTTATGAGCTAATGATTTACAATCTTGCATGCATAAAAATATATACACTTAGAAGGAAGATGATTAATTCAAAGCGGCAAGGAAAAAATAATAAATTGAAAGGCATGTTAATGAAAAAGAGGAATTTCAGTTTCTAACGAGTTTTGCTTACAAAGACAACTCTTGGAAAAACGAAACAATGTACGGATTTTGATATTGCATGCATTTATGTCTTTTGTGCATTTTAGGGTATCATGTGTTTATGGATTGCTGTGCGTCACGAATTTATGCATATGTATTACCATGCATTGTATGCATTATCGCAATTTTTATGTTGAACACAAAAGATAAATTAGCAAAAGATGTTCGTAATCTATGCTGTTCTAAACTTTTTGTTTCTTTTAGTATTAGAAAACCTTTTAGCATATGAAAAGCAATTACGGGATGGTCTTGTTTAACGTGATTGATAACATTCAGCATTTTCTTCAAAAGATGCTTATTCTGGAATTTCTTTTTATGCAGCTTGTTACAAATTCATCTCCATTGCATTGGTATCTTTCGTTTCATTAATTGTCTTCTGTTTGAACGGTATGCATGACATGGGAATTTCTTTTTCTGAAATCTGTACTTCGGAGAGTTTTGATAAGTATTAGATTGCAAAACTTTTTTTTTTTTTGAGAAATATTTTCAGACGTAATTAATACTGAAATATTTATAATGCGTGAAGGAATATATGCATACTATAATTATTTTTTTATAAAGTTGAAATTACATAGAGTGCTATGCAGGAAATTAAAATTTTAATTTCATATAAGTAATAAAAATTTACAAAGCATTTGATATTGATGTGATTTATCATGTTGTAATAAAAGTCCTGTCTATTTTTGGAATGAAGTAAAAGCGGAAAACATAATCAAAAATGATATTTGTAATATTGTAAATAAATATCAATAACATTAAAATTTATTATTTTAAAATTTATTAAATGAATATCAATAATATATATTATAAAAAATATTTTTTGATATTTTATTTATAAACATTATTTATTATAACATCAATAAAACTTATAATAAATAATATCAATAAGATTTTTTTATAATCAATATATTTTTCTTTTAAATAACGACATCTCATCAGCTTTTTGAAACCTTCTTATAACATTAATTTGGCTTTATCTAAAAAAATGAATCTTGTTTCATTTTAGATTCTTTTTTAATATTAGCTTAAGTCCATCAAGTTTATTCTGCAAGTTTCTGAAAGGTAGTAATTTGTCGTATATGGGGGATGAAAGTGATTTCTAAGCCAAATTTTTCTACAACACTTTTTGTCAGACATGCATAATGGGGTTCGGTATTGCCATGTTCAATGCAAGTTTTTATTGCATGTGTATTGAATTGTTATGTGATATTATATTATATGCACTTGTTTCTGTTTTTGAACAAAGTCCGTTTTTTGTGTAAAAATATTTTTAAAAGTCTTAAATATTAACAGTAAATTTCAGATTGGGTTGATTTGGTTTGTCGCTGTACGGTCATTTTGTGCACACTTTAAGCTAATTAGACCGGGACCTAGAGTTCAACGGGGATTCGAACCACTAACAAACATCCATGCTACCGTCAGGATTTGAACCTGAAGCCTGTGGTGCCAAACTCTAGAGCGCTAGCCGATTGACTGCGTAGATTTCAGAGGTTATTATTTGTGTGTCATCTAAGAGCTTATAATGAACCGTTTCTATTTCATAGACTTCATAGACCCAACAAACTCAAATATACCGTACTCATACCATACTCTACATATCATTATATACCGTACTCTATTTCCATACTCATACCATAATCTATATGCCATACAATATACCATACTTATATATATATATACATCACCTATCATATCTTCTTTGGATGCAAGCTACTTTGAAGAAAGTTTCATTGTAAATTTATATTTGAACTTTTTATTGTAAAATTCAAAATCAAAATATTTATTATTCTTTTAAAGATTAATGGAGGATAATATTTATTTTTAGAGGAATTTCAACAGACAAAAGTTTATGTTTCAAAGTTTTGCAAATGGATAACAAGTGCGTCTGCAATTAGTCATTTTTATCCTTTAGAATGCCAAAATATAGAATTCAGAATGAAAAATAACTTCTTATAAATAATTGGCTCCCAAACATAAATAAACTTATAACTTGCATGCTTATTTTAAAGCTGATGACACATGTTGTCAATTATATTATATGTAATCATCTTGATATTTCAGTAATAGAACTTGATAAAAATTTATCTTTTCTTTCCGATTTGGCAATAATAATTGGCACATAGATTAAACGTAAGTAAAAATGCATAGTATTAATAATATAGAAAAATATAAAAGAGATTTTAAAATGTCAAAATATAAATTAACAAAAAATTAGATACTAAGGTGACAAGTTCTGGAAAATCAGATAAACTAAAAAATTTGTAACTTTTCCTGAGTGTCAAAATTTATCACAAATATTTTCTATAAAACTAGACTGTTCTGAAAAGGAATTTCATCTGTAAAAATAACAGCGTCATATAGAATAAAATATTCACGGCTAAATATGTCTGAGAAATCGTTATGTTATCTTGATGTGTATGCTCTTAGAAAATTAAATGTAAATAAATATTTACTATCTTAAGTTCTTAAAATGTTTTAAGATATTTCGAACTTTTATATCGAAATGCATAATTGTAGTTTAGTTTGTGTTCCATAAAAAAATCTGTTCAAAATATATCCAATTTTTTCATTGGCAATCTTGTTTTATGTACAAAAGCCTTTTGTAACCTCAGTTACAAAATATCTTCAAAAAATTATACTCTATCTTCTTAAAAATTTTTGAGTTAACAAATTTAGGTAATTTTTAAAGCATATTTGTTTTGAAGTCTTACTGTGAATTTATAAGTATTACCAGAGTCCTCTTGTGTATTATTTTCCCACTTATATATTATTATTTTCTACATGTTATTATTATCTTTATTTATCTGCATTTTCTTTTTGTTTAAAACTTTTCCAGTATTTATTTAAAAATTATTTTGATATTACATATATTTTAAGCATGTTATGAAGCATTTTTGGTATAGAAGAAATATATACGATCTGTCTGAAAAATTTGTATGTTATCTGCCTAACTCGCTGCTCAGTGGCAACATGGCAGAGGTTCAGCCCGCTGGCGGTTTTGTTATAGACACTGTTTCAAAATATGAGGAGACTCGATGGCGTTTGTGATTTTTAGCATCTTGCCTCCTTAATAGAACTGTATGGTGGGAGTTTTCGAGGGATTTCCCATGCGATACGCAAATGTAAAGTAGTTTCCTAAAAGTCCTCCCGGAAAGCACTGTCCTCCTTCTTTAGCGACACGCAAGCAAGTCAGTCTTCTATCTACGAGTGCTCCATTACAACCAAAGCAGACCCCTTCCAGTAGAGTACATGGGCTCATGGACTTGGTCTAGACGTTGCTGTCGATCAATTGGGATAAGAAACAACATATGTTATCTTATGTGTATGCTCCTTGATAACGCTGCAATTAGAGAATATACAAATTAGGCTAGTATACAGATTTTTGTTTTTGTTGATAAATATATATGCTATAGTTAAAAGACAGATTGTATTTTCTAAATAAAGGGGTTTTATTACATCTTGATCAACCCAAAGGTCATACTTTCAAAATAAATATAAATTATAATTGCTACTTAGTGAAAATAAATAAATAAATAGGAATAAATATTATTTCGATAAGCAGGTTTTTTTCTTAAACATTTGCACAAATTCCAATTGTTTTTAAAGAGAAATGGTAAGAAAGCATATAAAAGAGAGTTTTATTTAAATTTATTGAGATCTATACATTTTTGTCATCAGCTTAATAAATTACAAAAAAGATCATTTGGCATTTTAACATAACAAATTAATTTAGTTACAATCGTGTTTAAAAGTACATAAATATTAAAATATGCAATACCTTGGAAATACCAATATAATATATATGGATCTATGCATGTATTAATAAATTTATTATTTTATAAAATGTACTTTTATTAATTTTCTATTAATATATATTTTTTTTTTTTTTAAATTTCACAAAAAATTAGTTTCTAAAAAAAAAAAGCTTTAAAAGAGTAATGTATTTCATGTTAGCATTTCGACAGCCTTTATATGAATACTTAAAAATATACAAAAGAAAAACTTTATTTCATATTTTGAAACTAATGTAGTTTGAATTTTATTCCAGTGCTTTACAAATTAATTTGACAAATTTATAATGTGCAAGTTATAACATCACATTATAAAACTTGTTAAAACGCCACATTATTCTTATTATCATGATGCACTAATATTAAGAATAAAAGCTAAAAATCTGTATTTGCAACCATATCTTTTAGCAATACAGAATTTTTACTCTGTAATGCTAATACTTTTAAGAAATCAATAAAAGAAGCATAACTTTAATATAAATAAACTAAAACATTATTCAGAAAAATACCCGAGAATAATTTTAAAAATGCTTGTAATCTTTTATGCTGAAAGATGCTAAGCAGAGAATATTTTGCTGCCTTCTGAAATTAACGAAAACAATCTTATGTTAGAACTATTGTCAAACCTCCGATCACCTGCACGGTATCCATTTAATTAATTTATTGTTTTTAATTCTACTTTTATTCCTTTAAATTAAATTTTACAAAATGTTTTGTTCATAGATAACATTATACAATGAAGGCAATTCTTGTGGACAAATCTATGTACAAGCCAATTTCAATAATGTATGCAATTCTACAAGGTTTAAATTTCATAATAATATTTTTAATTGCTTATAAAACTGCACAATAGTTCTCGGATGTACTTCGACCTGAAATCATTCAACTCTAGAGAAGGAACACATGTAGAAGGGTTTACAACGGTAGCCTGCTTTCTTGCCCCTGCATTTGGTTCTCATAATTTAAAAAAAAAAAAAACACCTCAAGAGATGATGTACCATTTTCCTCCGATGTAAGAATTTTTGGTCTACAGATTTATCACTGCCAACCCTTCTGGAAACAAGGAATTACGTTGTTTGGATACCCAACATAATATCCACCAGGCCGTTACAATTCAAAAATGGTACTTCAGTACATAACATATTCAAAGACGTTATTTTCTTCATTATCTCTTCTCTTTACTTGAAATAAATGGTACTGACACAAGATATATATATATATAAAACATGTATAATAAACAAAACATATATATATATTGCGTAATAAAGCATATATAAAAATAAAAAAAATATTTTAATAAAATAATATTTTAATAATAAATAAAATATTTTTAAAAGTCCAAATTGTCATATCAGAGATCTAAACGTGATATATATTATTAATCACGATAAAATTAACTACAGATCAGCGCTACTTGATTAGGATTGAGTAACTTTTTTTTTTCCTTTACAAAATCTTGATGTAATGATTATAAATTTTTAAATGTGTCAATAATGGGGGTTTTTAAACAAGTTAATAACAAATTTCCTCCTGCTGAATAGGAATATCTGCAAATATTTATGTAAATCTGCATGTAGGAATATTGAATATCTAAAGCACATACTTCTTTTAGTATTAGAAGTTACTTCCACTTCAAAAAGTTCAATATATGTATTATTTCATAATCTTTCTCAGAAAAGCTATAGAAACATTGATAAAAACATAAGCATTTTATTTAAAGCGAACCTCAAAATGCATTTTCAATTTTTTTGTTGAATTATATTTACTTACCTAACGCAAACATGTTATTCTTTCAGTATTATATTTATTTTATCTATACATTAAAATAAACAAGATTATAGAAAAACTTTTATAATTGCCACATTTCTTGGAAAAACAGTTAAATATTCTCTATAACTGAGTAAATATGGCTATAATTATCACTATGTCACACGAATTACTTAAAATACGTCTTATATTTTTAGAAAATAAAAATATGCGAAATATAGATTCAATTGGTAAGCTATGTTTACAATGAATTTAACATGCCAAGCTCGTGGCCTTGCTGGCATGCAAGAAAGATTAAGTTTATATCTTGTATTTTTAAAATTGAGGATTATCTTTCTTTTATCTTTTAATGCTTTGCTCAAAATTGAAATTTTCTAAAACCATTTTTATATATTGATAAGCAAAAGCTTCTATTTGAAAAAAAGAAGGGATATATGGGGTAGAATAATAATCATAAGTGTATAATCATCAAGTATTCCTTTGAAGGAAAAAAAAACTCTCGAATTGAAAACGCTTTTCTCTATCTTATAGAATAAACTTATCTCTTTTTGATCTCATTGAACCGTGAGTGATTTTTTTGAAATTCTGCGGCTTCCATGTTTCAATTCGGTCCATAATATTTTATTTTATTTTCTTCTCATGAATTTTTGATAAAGCCTTCTTCGTGCACTTCATCAAAAAGCATGAAGAAAATTTTTTTGCGTTCTTCAAGTTTCGCTGTATCTCGAGTAGATTGTCCAATTGTAACAGATTTAAGTTCTAAACGCTTGCCTTGCCTGATTCGTTCAGGCAGGTTCGAATACATCGTACTTTTATTTGTAGCCACTCTTTTCAAAATCGATGAGATTATGAGAACATGTGTTATGTCGATGGTTATCAAGTGTTGTGTCTATGATAATCATGTGATGTTTCTATGGGGAACGTGTGTTATGCTTCTGATGATCATGTGTTGTGTCTATGAAGATTATGAGAACACGTGTTAACGTCTCATATTGACAGTCAGGCTAGTGGATGTTTTCAAGATTTCCTTCTATTCCAAATGCAAATTTTGAGAAGCTAATAATGAAAACCTTTTCATCATTCAGCCTTTCGTGGTATACATATTTGGGTAAAATGGCACAATTAAAACACGCACACGCACAATTATACTTAATATCCTACATGTGGCTCAATAATAATGTATGATAAGGTTCAAATTCAGTTGAGATGTGCTTTGAATTCACTGTTTACAGAAATGAGAAGACACAATGAAGATTGTACAACTATGCGAGTATTTTATCGGACTACCCGGAGGGAAGATTCAAATCTTCTCACATATAACGTACAAATATATGGCAGTTAGCTTAAAAGTCCTATTTGTAGGCAGTCCTCCTGTTGCTCTGATATATGTATATATCAGAGCAATATATATATATATATATTGGAATATATAAACGTAACATTAATATCCATCGACATGCAAAATAAATGCAATTATCTTATTTAATTGCGATTATTTCATTTATTTTCACAAATTCTCTTTATCAGTCATGCATATTTTATGGATGTCATGGTTTATGTACCAAAACAATATCGTGTTCGTTTTTAATAATGGTGATCAAGATGTAAATCAATTTATCTTTTATTCAGAATGCCCATTATTTAAATTATCCAATATCATTTTGACTTAATTATTAAGACGAAATATTCATAAATCTGCTCTAGGAAATCGTGAAATTAAGCATAAACTTTGATGCGAAGTTTCGGCTGCTTCAAAATTTCAGAGATAATTGAAATTAAATTAAAACCCAGTGAACGATTATGATACGGTGGATGCAAGTATGCGTAAAAGACATGATTAGTTTCTAACAGAATCTATCAAATGTTTCGTCGACTTGTTGAATAGTTAAAATTATCACGAAGAGTAAATATTCCTTATTTCTATAATAAACTTTACATAAAGGAAGTATTATTATTAAAATTCGTTCTATTTTTAGACAAAGAAGTTCGTAACATTTGATACTAGTATATCAATTAATTTATTTTAACAAATACTGAACTGATTAGAAATTCGTTGTTAAGGAATTTAAATAATATTTAATCAAACAGACCATCCAATATTTTATTGAATGTTTAATTAAGATAATAATATTGAATACAATTTCAAAAGTAATATTGCAAAACAATGTGATTTGGTATTATAGTAAATAATTTGTTTTTAATTTAGAACGTGCTATTTTATAATGCTAAATGCATTAACTTGATGGATATCTAATCCAATAAAATTGCAGATTTTGACAGATATTTGGATATGATATGGTGTTGAATCATATTTGCATCAAATGTTTACTTTTGGGATCCATATCTTTATCATGCTGAACAATGATTTGTAGCTTAGAATGAATAAGCAGTTGCTAATTTGGTCTATCTTCCAAGAAAGATAATTTAGTTTAATCCTCTTTTCATCCAATGGCATGCAAAACTTAAAAATTGATGCAATTTTTAAGAAGGCAAATATGGAATTATAGAAAAGGGCTTTTGCAATCAGTACAATGAATTCAACTGTGAGATCCCCAATTCAATGGAGCGGAGATTTGTATTGATATATTAGAAAAAGAAAGTCCCAGATGACTTAAGGAACACAAAATTCTTGCTGTAAGATACTTTTAAAATCATATCTGCAAGTTCATGTTAGTTTATATACACAGTAATGTGTAAAGGAGAAGCCTTTTTCATGTAATGGAAGGATCGGTAGCTTCAGAAAGAATGCGGCAAACCTAACCCAAGAGTTTGTGATCAACAAAAGCATAACTTCACAAGCTTCGAAAACCTTCTAAGCCACAAGTACATTGTAAGAAAGGCTGTCGCTGGTTTATTTAGAAAAGCAAATTTGATGAGTCATTTTGCATTAAAAAACTCAAATCCCCATATTTTATACATATATAAATAAGAAAGCTATGATCATGTTAAGGGTAATTTCGTGCATTTTATGTCAATATAAAATATACGTAAATTTGGTTCCTTTAAATATTTTTTGGATTACATCAGGGGATCTTGTTTCCCCACTTTTGTATTCTACAAAGAACCCACAAATGAGCGATGAGAAGAGTTAACTGCCTGCCTTTGCGGGTCGAAAGAAAAAAATCAGTAAAGTTGCCAACAGGTGTTTTACAACTTACGTTGTTTATACATATTTTGTTTATGTGTTGCTTATACATATGAGATCCGACTAATTCCTCATAATTTTAAGAAGCCACTATTTACGGACTTCAACTGCCCTAGGAAGCTGACATCAGTCATTAGCAGACTCAGAACTAATCACTACAGAAGGATGAAAATTCTCCCAGACAAGACCAGGGAATACATCCCTGCAGAAATTACCACAATGCTTTCCTAACACCTAAGCACATTCTAGAGTGCCCAGCACTTACTTCCCATGTTTTTGCAATTGGGTATGGTGCCAATCGGGGCCAACTAAAGAGTCCTGTATAGTAAAGCGGCGCCATTGCTTGCGGCCGCTACTGAGAAGAGTTTTTGACTTGATCTAACATTGATAATTATATTTTTAAATCCAAGGACACGATAACAACAACATATGAGATGCCTAACCATATTTAAACAATAGGCATCAGAGCTCTTCGTTTCTGAAAGTATTTACTGCCACCAACGCCCCAGCACAATCCTACCAGAACTGTCCAGCACATCGGCTTTTCATGTAGCATATGTGGAATCAATTATTTAAAACTAAGTTTTACTTCGACGTTCACCCAATTATTTAAAATCATGGATGCAGGAAATCATGATTTTCATAGCAATGTGATACATAAATTCTTCTTTTCTTAATAAAAAGAAACACTTCTATTGCTGGGCTGTCATTATAATTGTATTCTTAAATGAGTTTTATGATGAATGTACTCTTCGTAAAAAAATACCTTATTCAAATTAAGTATTCTCCAAACCATTGTGTGTCCTTTTTATAAAATGGAATAAATACTATGGAGCCTTTTTTATACTTTCTCAAATTATGAGCTAATGATTTACAATCTCGCATGTATAAAAAAAATTTAGAAGAAGGATGATTAATTCAAAGTGGCAAGGGTAAAAAATAATAAATTGAAAGGCATGCTAATGAAAAAGAGGAATCTCAGTTCTAACGAGTTTTTGTTTACAAAGACAACTCTTTGAAAAATAGAACAATGTACAGATCTTGATATTGCATGCATTTTAGTGCATCATGTGTTTATGGATTGCTGTGCGTCATGCATTTATGCATTGTATGCATGTGTATGCATTATGCATTATGCATGTATTATTGTATGCATTATGCATTATGCATGTATTATTGTATGCATTATAGCATTTTTATGTTGAGCACAATGATAAATTAGCAAAAGATGGCTGTAATATATGCCATTCTAAACTTTTGTTTTTTTAAGAATTATTAGAAAAACTTTTAGCGTATGAAAAAAGCAATTATGGGATGGTGTAGTTTAACTTGATTGGGGAAAAAGAACATTCAGAATTTTCTTTCAAAAGATGCTTATTCTGGAATTCTCTTTTTTATGCAGCTTGTTACAAATTCGTCTCCATTGTATTGGTATCATTCGTTTCATTAATTGTCTTCTGTTTGAAAGGTATGCATGACATGGGAATGTCTTTTTCAGGAATCTATATCTCGGAGGATTCTGCTAAGTATTAGATTGCAAAGCTTTTTTTTTCTTTTAAGAAAAATTTTCAGACGAATTAATATTGAAATATTTACAATGTATGGAAGAATATACGCATTATTATTTTTGATAAAGTTGAAATTACGTAGGGTGTTTTGCAGAAAATTAAAATTTTAATTTTACACAAGTATTAAAAATTTATAAAGCATTTGATATTGATGTGATTTATCTTGTTGTGAAAAAGTTCTGTCTATTTTTCGAATGAAATTAAGCGGAAAACTTAATCCAAAAGTAATATTTATAATATTTATAAGTGAACACCAATAATATTAAAATTTATTTAAAAATTTTTTAAAATTTATTATTTAAATAAGATTTATTAAATAAAGATCAATAATATAAATATTTATTTAATAATATAAATAAAATATAATTAATAAATATTATAAATTAATAAAATAATTAATAAAATATAATTAATAAAATAAATATTTAAAAATATAAATATTATTATAAATATTAATTTTAAATAAAAATTAATAAATATAAATTAAAAAATAATAACTAATAATAAATTAATATATCAATTAAATTATTAATATTTATAAATTTAAATGTTATATTTAAATTTATAAATATTAGTATTTATTATAAATAATTGCTATTGGTATTTTATTTATAAATAATATTTTTAGTTGGATAATATAATATTATACTAATAATATATAAATCTTACTTAAAGCGTACAACAAAATTCTCTTTATATTTTGTTGCTGTATAAAATTTACTTGCCTACCGCAAAAATATTATTATAAATATTATGTGTATTTTATCTATACATCAAAACGCACAAGGTTATCTTCTTTTTTCTGCTGCAACTGCCCTATGATAGGCCAAAGGTCGTCTGCCTACATGCAGATTGCGGGACATGAGATGTTTTCTTTTTTAAGGGGTAGGGATGTTCAGCGCTACGCCCAACACATATTACACCGGGACCTATAGTTTAAAGTGGGTTCTGAACTACTACAAACATCCTTGACACCATCGAGACTCAAACTCTGAGGCACAAAACTCCATAAATCTGGTCACAAGGCTATCAGGCACCAAACAAAATTCTGGACAAAGAAAAACTTTTATAAATTACTTTTTATAAACTTTAATAATTAAACTTTTATATAACTCCTCGAAAAACTGTCTTATTCTATATTAATCGATTAGAGTTAATATTATTAGAAATATCACCCTATCAAACAAAATACATAAAAGATGTATATTTTTAGATAATAAAAATATGCTAATTGTACATTAAATTGGCAAACTATGTTTGAAATGTATTTAACATGGCAAATTTCGGATTGGCAACATACAAGAAAGATTATGTTCCTACACTGTGTTTTTAGAAATAAGGATAATCATCTTCCTTTCTTACCTTTTAATACTTGCTCAAAATTGAAATTTTCTGAAACCATTCTATATGTTGATAAATCAAGCTTCTGTTTTAAAAAATGGATATAAGGGGTAGAATAATCATCATAAGTGTACAATCATAAAGCATTCTTTTGAAGAAAAAAACCCCTCTCGAATTGAAAACACATTTCTCTATCTATAAACTTATCTCTTTTTTGATCCCATTGAACCGTGAGTGAGTTTTTAAAATTCTAGAGCTTCTATGTTTCAGTTCGGCCCATAATACTTTATTTTCTTCTCATGAATTTTTGATAAAGTAGTCTTCGCGCACTTCATCAAAATGTATGATGAAAAAGAAAATTTTTACGTTTTTCCAAGTTTCGCTGTTTCTCGAGTAGATTGTCCTATTGTAACAGATTTAAGTTCTAAACTCTTGCATTGCTTGATTCCTCATTGCATTGCCTGATTCGTAGATTTAGATTCGATACACCGGTAGCAAATTTTGCTGTCACTCTTTTCAAAATCGATGAGATTATGAAAGCATGTGTTATGTCTTATATTGTGTCGTGATTATGAGAACATATGTTATGTCTATGGTGATTATGAGAACATGTGTTATGTCTTGTGTTGTGTCTATGGTGATCATGTGTTGTGACTATGTTGATTGTGAGAACATGTATGTCTTATGTTGTGTCTATAGTGTCATGCTTTGTTTATGGTGACCATGTGTTGTGTCTATGGAGATTATGGGAGCATGTATTATCATCTTATATTGACAGTAAAGCTAGAGGGAGATTTCAAGGTTTCCTTCTATTCCAAATGAAAATATCGAGAAGATAATTATGAAAATCCTTCTCGTCATTCATATTTTCATAGCATACGTATGTCAAAAAAGGGCCCAACTGAAACACACACACACGCACTCAAAATTATATTAAATATCCTACTTGTAGTTCAATGGTAATGCATGCTCGGGATCAAATTCAATTGAGGTATGCTTTGAGTTTACTGTTTACAGAAACGAGAAGACACAATGAATATTGTCAAAACTATGCAAGCATTTTTCCAGGCTACCCGGTGGAAATATTCGAGTCTTATTACATATAACATACAAGTATATGGCAGTTAGCTTAAAAGACTTATTTGTAGGCTGTCTTTATGACGTCTCTGATATATGTATTGTTTGTGAAATTTATAAGCTTACCATTAATATCCCTCGACTTGCAAACTAAATGCAATTATCTTTTTAGTTCTAATTATCTCATTTATTTTCACAAATACTCTTTATCAGTCATGCATATTTTATAAATATCATGATTTCTGTACCAAAACAATTTCGCGTTCATTCATAATAATGCTGATCAAGATGTAAATAAATTTATCTTTTATTCATAAGGCCCATTATTTAAATTATCCAATATTATTTTGACTTAATGATTAAGACGAAATATTCATAAATCTGCACAAGAAAATAGGGAAATTAAGCTTAAACTTCCATGCGAAGTTTCGGCTGCTTCAAAATTTCAGAGATAATTGAAATTAAATTAAAACACAGCGAACGATTATGATACGGTGGATGCAAGTATGCGTAAAAGACATGATTAGTTTCCTACCAGGATACATCAAATGTTTCGTCGACTTGTTGAATAGTTAAAATTATCACGAAGAGTAAATATTCCTTATTTCTATAATAAACTTTATACAAGGGAAGTATTATTATGGAAATTGGTTCTATTTTTTTTAGACAAAAGAGTTCGTAACTTTTGATATTAGTATATTAACTGATTTCTTTAAACAAATATTGAACTGATTAGAAATTTGATAGAATAATTTGACTAATCTTTAATCAAAGTGGCCATGCAATATTTTGTGGAATATTTAATTAAGATAATAATATTTCAGAAATAATATTACAGTAAAAGTGGTTCTGTATTATGGTAAATAATTTGTTTTTAATTTAGAATGTGTTGTTTTATAATGCTAAATACATTAAATTGATGGATGCCTATTCCAATAAAATTGCAGATATTGACGGATATTTGGATACGATATGGTGGTGATTCATATTTGCATCCATATCTTTGTCTTGCTTAGCAATGATTTGTAGCTTAGAATGAATAAGCAGTTGCTAATTTGGTCTATCTTCCAAGAAAGATAATTTAGTTTAATCCTTTAATCCGTAAAACTTTAAAAAAATGATGTAATTTTTAAGCAAGCAAATATGGAAGTTTGATAAAGGATTGTTTGTGATCAGAACAATGAATACCCAATTCCAAAGAAAAGGGATTTGTATTCAAATATTAGAAAAATGAAAATCGTAAATGACGTAAGGAGCACAAAATTCTTGCAAAATATTTTTTGTGTCCAAATATCTGCAAGACTACTGGAACGCTATTAAAGACATATCTGCAAGTTTATGTGTTGCCAAATAGGCATCGAGCCTCTTCGTTTCTGAAAGTATTTACTGCAATTAACGCCACCAGCAGGATCCAAACCAGAGCACACCAGCTGCACACATTAGCATTGACACACAATTTGGGCAATCTGTAAACGTCAAACTTAGTTTAGATAACTATTAGATTTTGGGAAGATTTAAATAAGACTAGTGAGCATACGTAGAATCAATTATTAAAAAAATGTATTGCTACTTCAACGTTCATCCAACTATTTAAAATCATGGAAACTTGATTTTCAAAGCAATATGATACATAAATTCTGCTTTCCTTAATAAAAAAACCGTCTATTGCGAGACTGTCGTGATAATTGTATTCTTAAATGAAATTTTATGAATGAATGTTCTCTTTGTAAAAAAAGGCCTTATTTAAATTAAGTATCTCCAAATCATTGGAGTAAAATAAAATGGAATATTTTATAATTTATACTTTCTTAAATTATGAGTTAATGATTTACAATCTCGCATGTATAAAATATGCTTATTTAGAAGGAAGATGATTAATTCAAAGTGGTAAGGAAAAAAAAATAAATTGAAAGACATGCTAATGAAAAAAGAGGAATCTCAGTTCTAACGAGTTTTGTTCACAAAGACAACTCTTTGAAAAAATGGAACAATGTACAGATCTTGATATTGCATGCATTTTAGTGCATCTTGGGATTGCTGTGCGTCATGCATTTATGCATTGTATACATTATGCATTATTTATTATTGTATGCATTATAGCATTTTTATGTTGAACACAATGATAAATTAGCAAAAGATGCTTGTAATTTACAATTCTAAACTTTTTGTTTCTTTTAGCATTATTAGAAAACCTTTTAGCATATGAAAAAGCAATTACGGATGGTCTTGTTTAACTTGATTGGAGAAAGAGAACATTCAGCATTTTCTTTCAAAAGATGCTTATTCTGGAATTTCTTTTTATGTACCTTGTTACAAATTCGTCTCCATTGTATTGGTATCTTTCGTTTCATTAATTGTCTTCTGTTTGAACGGTATGCAAGACATTGAGATTTCTTTTTTGATGAATCTATACCTCGGAGGATTTTGATAAATATTAGATTGCAAAGCTATTTTCTTTTTAAGAAAGATTTTCAGACGTAATTAATACTGAAATATTTATAATGCATTGAAGAATATATGCATAATTATTTGTTGATAAAAATTGAAATTACGTAAAATGCTTTGTAGAAAATTAAAATTTTAATTTCATACAAGTAATAAAAATTTATAATACATTTCATATTGATGTGATTTATCAGGTTATAAGAAAAGTCCTGCCTATTTTTCGAAGGAAATAAAACGGAAAAAATATTCATGAACAATATTTAAAATATTTTTAAATGAATATCAATAATCTAAATATTTACTGAATAATTAAAATAAATATCAATAATGTTTATTATAAATAAGAATTATATATAAATAAAAATAAAAATATTATTTATAAATATTATTAACATTAAAATAAATTAATAAATTAAATGATTTAAATTATTAATATACATAATAAATAAATATTAGTGATATTTTGTTTATATATAATATTTTTGATTATTTATTACAATATCAATAATTTGTTTTTTTGAAATAAAATGGAAAACATAATCAAAAATAATATGTATTATATATTTATATCTAAATATAAATAATATTAAAATTTATTAAAAATTTTTTAAAATTTATTATTTAATTAAAATTTATTAAATGAATATCAATAATATAAATATATATTTAATAAGTAAAAATAAATATCAATAATATAATTAATATTTATTATAAATAAATATTATTGATATTTCATTTATAAATAATATTTTTGATTTTATATTATAATTTCAATAATATTCATTTATAATAAATATCAATGATATTTTTTTCAATCAACATATTTTTATTTTCAATAGCGATATCTCATTAGTTTTTCAAAATCTACTCATAAAATTCATTTGTCTTTATCTGAAAAATGAATCTAGTTTCATAGTAATTTCTTTTTTGATATTACCTTAAGTTTACAAGAGTTCCGTAGGCTAGTAATGTGTTAGAATTAAGTCGTATATCTTGGATGAAAGGGATTTCTCAGCCAAATACTACAATAGTATTTGCCACATATTCTATACTTTTCAATACTTCTAGGATTTCTACAATACTTTTGCCACATTTGATAAGTTGGGTTTGGTATTACCATGCTATATGCAACTTTTTAATGTATGTATATTGTATTTTTATGTGTTATTATGTTACTCGTATATGCAATTTGTTACTCTTTTTTAGTAAATACCGGTTATTTTTTAAAACATTTTTAAATGTCTTTGTTATTGACAGTAAATTTCAGATTTGTTTGGTTTGTCACTCTACTGACATTTCTTGCCCGCTTTGAGCTAATTATACCGGGAATTACAATTTAATGTGCATTCCGAACCACTAATAAACATCCATGACCCTCCAGGATTCGAACCTGTAGCCTGTGGTATCAAAGGCGAGAGCGCTAGCCAATTGGCCATCAGACTGTGTATAATTTCGAAGGTTACTGTTTGTGTGTTACCTAATACATAGTTTATAATGAACCATTTTTTTCATAGACCCAAGATACTCATGTATACCGTACTCATACCATAGTATATATCGAATCACTCATATATACTGTTCTCTATATACCATATTCCTGCTATACTATATATACCATACTCATATATACCGTGCTCATATATTACGTACTCTATATACCATACTCTCCATAAGCAGTACTCTATATGGTATGGTACCATGGTATATGCAGTATGGTATGATACCATACAATATATCTTCATAATACATCTTCTTTGGATGCAAGCCATTTTGAAGATGTCCCATTGTAAATTCATGTTTGTACTTTTTGATTGTAAAATTCACAAATCAAATTAATTAGTATAATTTTAAAAATTAATGGAGGGGAATATTTACTTTAGAGGATTTTAACATATCAAATATTTATATTTCAAAAAGTTTTCGTAAATGGATAGCAAGTGCATCTGCAATTAGTAATTTCTGTTTCTTAGAATGTCAAAATATAGAATTCAGATGGAAAAATGACTTCTTAAAAATTAATTGGCTCCCAAGCATAAATAAACTTGTAACTTACAGGCTTATTTTAAAGCCGATGACACGTGTTGTCAATTGTATTATTTGTAATCATCTTGATACTTCAGTTATAGAACCTACTAAAAAATTAATCGTTTGTTTTTAGTCTGGGAATAATAATTGGCACTGAAATCATACATTAGTAAAATACATGGTATGAATAATATAGAAAAATATAAAAAGAGCTTTTTAAAATGTCAAATTAGTTATATAAATGTTTAAAAAAAATCAAATAATAAGGTGACAAGTTCTGGAAAATCAGATAAACTGAAAAATTTTTAACTTTTCTTGAGTGTCAAAATTTATCACAAACATTTCTATAAAACTAGACTGTTCTCAAGAGGGATTTCATCTGTAAAAATAACAGCATCATATAGAATAAAATATTCTCGGCTAAATATGTCTGAGAAATCGTTATGCTATCTTGATGTGTATGCTCTTAGGAAATTAAATGTAAATAAATATTTACTATCTTTAAATGTTTTATGAAATTTCGAACTTTATATTGAAATGCATAATTGTAGTTTAGTTCTTGTTAAATAAAAAAATTCTGTTCAAAAGACATCCAATTTTTTTCATTGGCAATCTTTTTTTATGTACAAAACCCTCAGTTACAAAATATCTTCAAATAATAATACATTATCTTCTTAAAATTTTTTGAGTAACCAAATTTATTAATTATTTTTAAATCTTATTTGCTTTGAAGTCTTACTGTGGATTTATCATTACTAAATATCACTAGAGTTCTTTTGTATGTTATTTTCCCTTGCATTGACTAGAATTATCACCATATCACGCGAATTAGATAAAAGTTGTCGTACTATGTGTTAAATAAAAATTTCCTTTAAATTGGCAAAACTACTCATATGTTTACAAGGAATTTAACATGGCGAATTCGTGGTCTAGCTGTCATGCAAGAAAGATTTAGTAATTTAGCATATCCTATGATTTTAGATATAAGGATTATCATCCTTTTTTTTTTTAATCTTGTAATGCTTTTTCCAAATTGAAATTTTCTGAAACCATTTTATATGTTGATAAATAAAAGCTTATGTTTTTAAAAAACGATATATAGCATAGAATAATCATCATAAGTGTACAATCATCAAGCATTCTTTGAGAACAAAAATCCCTCTTGAACTGAAGACACTTTTCTCTATCTTATAGAATAAACTTATCTCTTTTTGATCTCATTGAACCGTGAGTGAGTTTTTTAAACTTCAGGAGCTTCCATGTTTCAGTTCGGTCCATAATATTTTATTTTCTTCTCATGAATTTTTGATAAAGCCATCTTCGTGCACTTCATCAAAATGTATGAAGAAAAAAAGGAAATTTTTACGTTCTTCAAGTTTCTCTAGTAGATTGCTTGTATCTCTAGTAGATTGTAAAAACAAAAGAAATTGAAAAGTAAATAGAAGTAACAGATTTTAGTTCTAAACTCTTGCATTGCCTGATTCGATGATAAAGGTTCGAATACACCGGTGGCTACACATGTTGTCACTCTTTTCAAAATCGACGATATTATCAAAGCATGTGTTATGTCTTTTGCTGTGTTCATGGTGACCATGTGTTGTGTCTATAGTGATGTGTATAGTCTATGGTGATGTGTTGTGTCTATGGTGATTATGAGAACATGTGTTAACATCTTATATTGACAAATAGGCTAATGAGAGTTTTCAAGGTTTCATTCTATTCCAAATGCACATATTGAGAAGCTAATTAGGAAAATCCTTTTCGTAATTTTTCAGCTCCTCGTGGTATACATATGTGGAAAACGAGAACAACAAGGTAATGCATGCTCGGGTTCAAATTCAATTGAGGTTTGCTATGCTTTTACTTTTTGCAAATGTTAGATTGGTTTGGTTTGTCTCTCTACGGTCATTTTATGTACACTTTGGGTAAATTAGACCGGTACCACAGTTTAACGTGCATTCTGAACCACTAACGCACATCCATGCCACCTTCTGGTATTCGACAACTATACTGTCAGGCTACCTGGTGGGAAGATTCAAATCTTCTCACATATAAAATACAAATATATCGCAAATAGCCTAAAAGTCCTCTTTATAGACAGTTCTCTTATTGTCTTTAATATATGCATTGTTTGCGGAATATATACCTAACATTAATATAAATAGACTTGCAAAAATAAATGCAATTATCTTATTTGGTTGCAATTATATCATTTATTTTCACAATCACTCATGCATATTTTATGGATTTCATGATTTCTGTACCAAAACAATATCGTGTTTGTACATGATCATGGTGATCAAGATGTAAATAAATTTATCACTTTTAGGATCCATGTCTTTATCATGATTAACAATGATTTATAGCTTAGAATGACCCTTGGTCGTTCTTCCAAGAAAGATAATATGGCTTAATCCTTTGTACCATGGCATGCAAAATTTAAGAATTGATGCAATTTTTAAACAGGTAGATATGGAATTGTAAAAAAGTCTTGTTGTGATCAGTACAATGAATACCCAATTCAATAGAGAGGTGATTTGTATCCAAATATTACGAAAAGAAATCCACAGATGGTATAAGTTAACACAAAATACCTGCAATACAAGACTATTAAAGTAGGGCATAAAGGCGCTATTGAAGACATTATCTGCAAGTTCATATGAGTTTACAGATATTAATATGACTATGCGACGACTATTCATATAATGTAATTATCGGTTAGCTTGTGAAAGAATATAATGCAGCAAGCGTATCTCAAGAGTTCTGAATAGTCAAAAAAATGCTTCACTAGTTGCGAAAACCTTATAAGTCACATAGATATTGTAAGAAAGGTTTTCGCTGGTTGGTGGAGAAAACAATAATAATATAGACCGATATATCGCATTGCAGGTGAAAAGGGATTGATACCAGTCAGCAGACATAATTGATCAGCATCTCCATACAGCAAGGGGATGATAAGTTTTATACTTTACTGTGGCAAGGCGACTTAATAATCGTGGTCCATTTTCCCGCTATATTGTTCGTTGTATCTTATCAACAAGTACCTACCGATGGCCCCGTATAAAATGGACATCCATCTCATCAATGGAGTTACTTCCTCTTTACAGATGAGAAGGGTTACAAGGTCTCAAGTGATTTTCAACACCAGTTGATATGAAGGGAAGTAGTGAACACCGTTTTATCTTACTAATATGAGATAAAAGCTACTAAAGTCCTGGCGTTCTCGTTTGAAGGGATATTATGATGAACAGGCAGACTGAGCTCCTCCATTGTTTTTGACAAAAGTACTGTTACTGGAAATCTCTATTGTTAGCAAGGTTATACTCCCTTTAGTGTGTCTCTTCCGATGTGCTATTGGTGCAGATTCCGTTTTTATGAGCAATAACACCAGGTTACATCGGGCTTGTGCTGTCAAATTGCTTTCGAGAAAGTGAATATATCACTATAATGAGTTGTTCAGCTTAATTCTGCTTTTAAGTGCCATATAACATGTGTAGGATACTTTGAAGAGATGTATTTCAGCACAATTGTGTCCATGGAGGCACACATCCAAAAATTAAAATAAATACTCTCATTAAGATACAAGTACTCATGCTTACTCATCAAGTACTCATCACTTATACTCAAATACTTACAAAATTGTTGGATATTCTGGCGTTGAGTATATAGAGATGGTGTCAAGTAAACTAGAAGTTAAAAATCCTAAGGTGTACTAGTTTAAAAAAAAGAATTTCATGAGTCTTGTTGCATTGAAACTCATATTCCCATATTTTATGCATATAAAAATAAGAAACCTATGACCATATTAAGGGTAATTTCGGGCATTTTATGCGAATTACAAAAAATATAAGTAAATTTCGTTCCCTTAATCATTTTTGATTATAGATGCTTATACATATTTCCACAATAGGCATCGAGTTTCTTCGTTTCTGAAACTGATGCCAGTAAGACACTGCAACGCGCTGCCAGCAGAATACGACCAGAACTGTCTGGCACACCAGCTGCTCACGTTTGCACTAGTCCACAATTTGTGCAATCTGTAAATGTCTAACTCAATTTAGATAACTATTGGATTTTGGAAACTATTTAAATAGGACTAGTGAGCATACGTAGAATAAAATATTAACAAAGTAGTTTTACTTTGATGTTCATCCAATTATTTAAAATCATGGAAGCTTGATTTTCATAACAATAGGATTCATACGTTCTTCTTTCCTTAATAAAAAAATTCTATTGCTAAACTGTCATTATAATTGTATTCTTAAATGAAATTTATAATGAATGTTCTTCTTTGTAAAAAAAAGCCTTATTTAAATTAAGTATCTCCAAAACTTTGTGTGTCTTTTTTATAAATGGAGTACTATGGAAGATGAGTCTTTTTATACTTTTATGAGCTAATGATTTACAAACTCGCATGCATAAAAAATATATATTTAGAAGGAAGATGATTAATTCAAAGCGGCAGGAAAAAAATAATAAATTGAAAGGCATGTTAATGAAAAAGAAGAATCTCAGTTCTAACGAGTTTTATTTACAAAGAACAACTCTTTGAAAAATGAAACAATGTATAGATCTTGATATTGCATGCATTTATGTGATTGTGCATTTTAGTGCATCATGTGTTTCTGGATTGTTATGCGTCGTGAATTTATGCATATATATTATTGTATACAATCTAGCATTTTCATGACACAGTGATAAATTAGATAAAGATTCCTGTAATTTATGATATTCAAAACTTTTTCGTTTCTTTGAGCATTATTAGAAAACCTTTTAGCATATGAAAAAGCAATTATGGGATGGTCTTGTTTAACTTGATTGGAGAAAAGACTATTCAGCATTTTCTTTTAAAAGATGCTTATTCTGGAATTTCTTTTTATGCAGCTTGTTACAAATTCATCTCCATTGTATTGAGAATCTTTCATTTCATTAATTGTCTTCTGTTTGAACGTTATGCATGACATGGAGATTTCTTTTTCATGAATTTGTGTTCCTCGGAGGGTTTTGATAAGTATTAGATTGCAAAAGCTATTTTTTTTTTTAAGAAAGATTTTCAGACGTAATTAATAGTGAAATATTTATAATGTATCGAAGAATATATGCATAATTATTTTTTGATAAAGTTCAAATTACGTAGTGTATTGCAGAAAATTAAAATTTTAATTTCACGCAAGTAATGAAAATTTATAAAGTATTTGATATTGATGTGATTTATCAAGTTGTAAGAAAAGTCCTGTCTATTTTTCGAATGGTGTAAAATTGAAAACATAATAAAAATAATATTTACAATATTTGCAACAGTGATGACAATAAGTAACTGTTTACCTCTGTGCATCGTATAAAGAAAATCAGTAAAGTTGCCATTAGGTGTTTTACTGCTTAGAAGACTCTAATAGAGTTTTGAGAGATAACTCTATAAGAGTCTGAAATGATATTTCCACAATCGGCATCGAGCCTCTTTCTGGCGGTAATTACAGCAGACCACCAGCAGAATAGAACCACAGCTTGCAAGATACTCATGTTAGTACTGGGTCACAATTTGGGCAATCTATAAATGTCTAACTCAGTTTAGATAACTATTAGATTTTGGAAACTATTTAAATAGGACTAGTGAGCATACTTAGAATAAAATATTAATAAAGTAGTTTTACTTTGATGTTCATCCAATTATTTAAAATCATGGAAGCTTGATTTTGAATATGATACGTAAATTCTCTTTTCCGTAATAAAAAAAAAACGTCTATTGCTAAACTGTCGTTATAATTGTATTCTTAAATGAAATTTATAATGAATGTTCTCTTTGTAAAAAAAAATACCTTATTTATATTAAGTATCTCCAAACCTTTGTGAGTCTTTTTTTATAAAATGGAATATTTTATAATACTGTGGAAGATGAGTCTTTTTTTATTTTTTATGAGCTAATGATTTACAATCTCGCATGCATAAAAAATATATATTTAGAAGGAAGATGATTAATTCAAAGCGGCAAGGAAAAAAATAATAAATTGAAAGGCATGTTAATGAAAAGAGGAATTTCAGTTCTAACGAGTTTTGCTTACAAAGACAACTCTTTGAAAAACGAAACAATGTACGGATTTTGATATTGCATGCATTTATGTCTTTGCATTTTAGGGTATCATGTGTTTATGGATTGCTGTGCGTCATGAATTTATGCATATGTATTACCATGCATTGTATGCATTATCGCAATTTTTATGTTGAACACAATGATAAATTAGCCAAAGATGTTCGTAATCTATGCTGTTCTAAACTTTTTGTTTCTTTTAGTATCATTAGAAAACCTTTTAGCATATGAAAAAAAGCAATTACGGGATGGTCTTGTTTAACTTGATTGGAGAAAAAGAACATTCAGCATTTTCTTTCAAAAGATGCTTATTCTGGAATTTCTTTTATGCAGCTTGTTACAAATTCATCTCCATTGAATTGGTATCTTTCGTTTCATTAATTGTTTTCTGTTTGAACGGTATGCAAGTACATGAATTTCTTTTTCTGAAATCTGTACTTCGGAGAGTTTTGATAAGTATTAGATTGCAAAACTTTTTTTTTTTTTTTTTGAGAAATATTTTCAGACGTAATTAATACTGAAATATTTATAATGCATGGAAGAATATATGCATACTATAATTATTTTTTATAAAGTTGAAATTACATAGAGTGCTATGCAGAAAATTAAAATTTTAATTTCATATAAATAATAAAAATTTACGAAGCATTTGATATTGATGTGATTTATCATGTTGTAATAAAAGTCCTGCCTATTTTTCGAATGAAATAAAGACGGAAAAAATAATCAAAAATGATATTTGTAATATTTATAAATGAATATCAATAACATCAAAATTTATTTAAAAAATTTATTATTTTAATTCAAATTTATTAAATGAATATCAATAATATAATTATTTATTTAATAATTAAATAAATATTTATATAAATAAAAAAAAAAATAAATATAAAATATTAAATTAATAAATTAAAAATAAAAAATATTAAATTATTAATATATATAAATTTAAATATTGTATTTAAATTTATAAATTTAAATTTTTATTTAAATATAAATATTTATTATTATAAATTAATATTATATTGATATTTTATTTATAAATAATATTTTTATTGTTTATTATAATATCAATAAAAAATTTTGAATTAGAATGAAAAACATAAAAAATAACATGTATAATATTTATAAATGAATATAAATAATATTAAAATTTATTGCAAATAAATATTATTGATATTTTATTTATAAATATTATAAATATTGTTTTTGATTATTTATTATAACATCAATAATATTTATTTAAAATAAATATCAATGATATTTTTTTATAAGCAATATATTTTTCTTTTTTAATAACGTCATCTCATCAGCTTTTTGAAACCTTCTTATAAATATACTATATACCATACTCATATATAGCGTACTCTATATAATATATATCATACTATACGCCATAAACCTACATACCGTACATCACCGACCATATCCCCTTTGAATGCAAGTCATTTTTAAGATAGTTCCAATATAAATTTATATTTGTACTTTTTAATGTAAAATGCACAGAATCAAATTAATTAGGATTCTTTTTTAAAAATTCATGGAGGAGAATATTTACTTTGGAGGATTTTCAACATATCAAATATTTATATTTCATAGTTTTCGTAAATGGAGTACAAGTGCGTCTGCAATTAGTCATATATCACTTTTGGAATGTCAAAATACAGAATCCAGACGAAAAATATCTACCTAAAAATAATTGGATCCTAAACTTGTAACTCACATGCCTATTTTGAAGCTGATGACACATGCTGTCCATTATATTATTTGTAATCATCTTTATATTTTAATTATAGAGTCTAAGAAAAATTTTTTTTTTGGATCTGGCAATAATAATTGGCACTGAAATCATACATTATTAGTAAAAATACATGGTATGAATAATATAAAACATAAAATATAAAAGAGCTTTTAAAACGTCAAATTAATCATACCAAATGAAAAAAAAATCAAATGGTAAGGTGACAAGTTCTGGAAAATTGGATAAATTGAAAAATTTGTAACCTCTTATTGAGAGTCAATATTTGTCATAAATATTTTCTATGAAACTGGAATATTCTGATGAAGGATTTCATCCATAAAAATAATAACATCATGTAGAAAAAAATTTGTTGCTATTAAGTAAATTAAATGTAATAAATATTCATAATCTTAAGATCTTATAATGTCTTACGATACTTCGAACTACTTGTTTCATAAAAATTCTATTCCAAAGATATCCAATTTTTTTTCTTATTATTGACAATCATATTGTTTGTATAAAATTCTCAGTAAAAAATTTCTGTAATAAATTATATTTTGTTTTGAATTGAAGTAAATATTTAAATCATATGAAATGTTTTTTAATAATATTTAAATCTTTTAAGTTTTACTTATCTTACTTGGACTTATTTATCAGTTATTACCACCAGAGTTTATTTATTTATATTATTTTCCCTCATTTATTTTTTCATTTATCTGCATTCTCTTTTGTTTAAAACTTTGCCTGTATTTATTTTAAAATTATTTTGATATTACATATATTTTAAACGCTTTATGAAGCTTTTTAGTATGGAAGAAATCTATGCGATATATCTGAGAAACCTATATGGTATTTCGATGTGTATGCTCCTTGTGAACGTTGCACTCGGAGAATATACACATTAGGCTAACATACAGATTTTGTTTTTGTTGGTAAATCTACACTCAAGAGCCAAAATATTATGACCACCCCCCATTTTGCAATGAACTCTCCTGGATGACGTGGAAGGCACGTGATCAGGTGGAAGTGGTATTTAACTGCTGCTGGATATATATATATATATATACTGAATACCAGTATAGCAAATATAATATATATATATAGCAAATGATCATATTTATATATATATCCAACTCGTTATTGAAAATGTAGGTGGTCATAATGTTTTGGCTCTTGAGTGTATATACTATAGCTAAAATATGGTATTTTTTAAATGAGGTTAAATATGAGATTATGAGAATCATTAATGTATTTTTTGATGATTTATTACACCATCCTCAACTCAAGGTCATATTTTCAAATAAATATAAATCATGTTGTGTTCTCCTTATCGCGTTTGGTCGATAACAACATTTAGACCAAGTCCAAGAACCACGTAATCTCATGGAAGGAGGGAAGGGGGATCAACTTCTGTTGTGATGGAGAAACCTTAGGTGTAAATCTGACTTGGCTCCGTGTCGCTGAAGAAAAGGATAGTGTTTTTAAGGGGAACTACCCCGCATTTGCGTATCTCATTTGATAAAACTCGGAAAAACTCCCATCAGGTAGTTCAACTAACTAGTCAAGATGCTGAACATCGCAAATACCTTCGAGTCTTCTCGTTATTTGAAAACCGTGTCTACAACAACAAAACTAGAGGATTGAACCTCAGCCCGAATGCTCAACAGCGGCGCATGTTGCCGCTGAGCTACGAGTCATGCATATAAATTCTGATTAGTGAAAATAAATAAGTAAATGAATAAATAAGTATATAAATAAGTAAATGAATAAATAAGTATATAAATAAGTAAATGAATAAATAAGTATATAAATAAGTAAATGAATAAATGAATAAATGAATAAATATATAAATAAGTAAATGAATAAATAAGTATATAAATAAGTAAATGAATAAATAAAATAAGTATATAAATAAATAAGTAAATGAATAAATAAGTATATAAATAAGTAAATGAATAAATAACTAAATAGCTAAGTAAATAAATAAATAAGAACAACTTAATATTATTTTGATAAGCGTTTTTTAAATAGTTGCTTTCATTTGAATGGTTTTTAAAGAGAAATGGTAAGAAAACATATAAAATAGAGTTTTATTTTTAATTCAGATCTATAATGATTATTTTCATACATTTAATAAATTACAACAAGATCATTTGATATGTTAAAATAACAAATTAATTTGGTTACAATCGTGTTTAAAATTACATAATTATTAAAATATGCAGTACCCTTGAAATATCAAAATAATATATAAATGATATATGTATAATAGTTTTAGAGATCAAGTTCTAATACATAAGAAAAAGGTTGTCTTTTCATTAATGTACATGAGATCACAGAGAAAAAAAAAACCCTTTTTGCAACGGCCATTTGAACGGCTGAATGAAGCTTCATTGAAGTTCTCTCCTTCCCCCATGATTGAATTACTACTATTAGGAGCACTTTATTGAGTGCGTTTTGCTCAAACTGCTCAAGAAGTAGAGTTTGGAAAGTTCGTTGTAATTTAAAGTGACATCAACATGATGGACTATAACCCATTTTAGATACTTCAGCTTGTCCCTTGAATCGAGTCAACGTGAAAGAGGATTAAAAGCAATATTATCTGAGGTCTTCTGTTCATCTCTTTTTTTCTTCTTCTTCAAATAAAAAAGATCTCTTTCTGTAGAATCAAATTAGTGCTCCTTATATTACTAAAAGAAAACTTTACTTCAAAACTTTCCCATCATTAACGAGACTTTGAGAGTACAATCACTTATGGAAGTTCATGAGAATTTTTAATAAAATCTATAAGTTTTGTTGCTCATTTATTTTATTTAAAAGTTTTGTATCCTATAATAAAAATTATCATTTTATTTATAATAATAATTTAAAATAAAATGATAAAAGCATGTAGAGCTTCAGTATAAATAGTTCATAAAATTCATGAGAATTTTTAATGCAATCAATAAATTTTATTGCACATTTCATTTATTTAAAAAAAATGTATGCTATAGTAAAAATTATCATTTTATTTATGTATATATAACTTCAGTATAAATAGTTAATAAAGTTCATAAGAATTTTTAATGGAATAAATAAATTTTGTTGCCCATTTATTTTATTAAAAACATTTTTATGCTATAGTAAAAGTTATCATTTTATTTAAGTGTATATATTTTCAGTATAAATAATTCACGAAGTTCATGAGAATTTTTAATGCAGTCAATAAATTTTGCTGCACATTTATTTATTTTTTAAAATTTTTGGACGCTGTAATAAAATCATTATTTTATTAATTTATATATAGCTTCAGCATAAATTGTTCTACATTGGTATGATAGTTTTTTGCGTTGTAATAAGTCATTGAATAGGTTTCTTTAGGGATTCAGTTAAAGTTAGCATGTTTTTTAATATTCGAATGTGTTTGTTTTTATAAAAACTGCACTCATGATACTAAAACTTTTATAATTTTGTTGATTTGTTGAAATCTAAGTTGCACATATTTTATTCTGTTTAATCAGCCATTTTAGCATTTCTTTGTAATATCTTATAAATAAATATAATATATATTCAAATAAAAAAGATCTCTTTCCGTAGAATCAAATTAGGGCTCCTTGTATTACTGAAACGAAAACTTACTTCAAACTTTTCACGTTATTAACGAGATTTTGAGAGTACAATCCCTTGTGGAAGTTTATAAGAGTTTTTAATGCAATCATTAAATTTTGTTGCACATTTTATTTTATTTATAAATTCAGTATGCTATAATGAAAATTATCATATTATTTATGCATATATAGCTTCAGTGTAAATAGTTTATGATAGTACTCAATGCATTCAATACATTTTGTTGCACGGTTATTTTATCTAAAAATTTTGTATACTATAATAAAAACTATCATTTTGTTTATATATATATATATAACTTCAGTATAATTAGTTGATAAAGTTCATGAGAATTTTCAATGTCATCAGTAAATTTTGTAACATATTTATTTTAATTAAAATTTTTTACGTTATAATAGAAATTATCATTTTATTTATGTATATATAACTTCAGTATAAATAGTTCATGAAGTGTATAAGAATTTTTAATACAAACAATAAGTTTTGTTGTATATTTATTTCATTTATAATTTTATATTCTGTAATAAAATTGTTATTTTATTTATGTATATATACACAGATTCAGTATAAATAGTTTATGATAATTTTTAATACAATCAATAATTTTGTTGCACATTTATTTTATTTAAAAATTTTAGTATACTATAATAAAATCATCTATTTTTTTTATGTATTCATAGTAAAATTAGTTCTACATTAATATGCTAATTTTCTTCATTGTAATACGTTGTTGAATAGGTTTCTTTAAGCTAAAAATTAATATGCTTTTTAATATTCTAATGTGTATGTTTTTTTTTGTGAAAACTACTCTCATGATACTAAAGTCCTTATAACTTTGATAATTTATTTTTAAAATCTGAGTTGCGTATATTTTATTCTGTTTAATCTGCGATTTTAGTATTTTTTCGAATAACCTGTAAATAAATATACTATATATTCAAATAAAACTTCTCTTTCTGTAGAATCAAATTAGTGCTTCTTGCATTATTACTAAAACAAAAACTTCAAAAACTTTTTTTCTTTTTTTTACATTATTACTAAAACAGAACTTTCACATCATTAACGAGATTTTGACAGTACAATCACTTATGGAAGTTTATAATAGTTTTTAATGCAATCAATAAATTTTTTGCACATTTATTTTATTTATAATTTTTGTATGATATAATAAAAATTGCTATATTATTTATGTATATATATCTACAATAAAAATAGTTCATGAGAATTTTTAATATAATCAATAAATTTTGTTGCACATTTATTTTATTTAAAAATTTAGTTTGTTATAATAAAATTATTATTTTATTTATATATATATATATATATATATATATATAGCTTAAATATAAAAAGTTCATGAGAATTTTTAATGCATCAATAAATATTGTTGCACAAGTATTTTATTTAAAAATTTTGTATGCTACAATAAAATCATCATTTTATTTATGTATGCATAGTAAAAACAATTCCACATTGATATGATAATTTTTTTCAATGTAATACGTTGCTGAATAGGTTTCTTTAAGTTTAAGTCAATATGTTTTTAAAGATTCAAATGTGTATATTTTATTGCGAAAACTGCCCCCGTGATACTAAAGCCTTTATAACTTTGTTGATTTATCTTTTTAAAATCTGAGTTGCGTATATTTTATTCTGTTTAATCCGAGATTTTAGTATTTTTTGGAATATCCTGTAAATAAATATACTAGATATATAAATAAAAAGATCTTTTCTGTAGGATCAAATTAATGCTCCTTATATCACTAAAAAGAAAACTTACTTCAAACCTTTCACATCATTAACGAAATTTTGAGAGTAAAAATCCCTTATGGAAGTTCATGAGAATTTTTAATGCAATCAATAAATTTTGTAGCATATTTACTTTATTAAAAAAATTTTTATGCTATAGCAAAAATTATCATTTTAATTATGCATATATAGCTTCAGTATAAATAATTCATGAGAAATTTCTATACAACCAATATATTTTGTTGCACATTTATTTTATTTAAAAAATTTTGTATGCTATAAAAAATCATCATTTTATTAAATTATATAGAGTTTCAGAATAAATAGTTCTATACCGATATTTTTTTTTTCATTCTAATATTTTGTTGAATAGGATTCTTTAAAGTTAATATGTTTTATTTAATATAATGATGAGTATGTTTCTGTAAAAATTGCATTCATGATACTAAAGCCTTAATATTTTTTTTTTTTTTTAAATTTAAGTTGCACATTCTGTTTAATCTGCCCTTTTTTTTTCTTTTTTGAAATATCCAGCAAATAAATATGCACTATATTCAAATAAACAGATCTCTTTTTGCAGAATAATATTACTGCTTCCTATATTACTAAAAAAAAACTTACTTCAAACTTTTCACATCATTAACGAAATATTGAGTATAAAATCACTTATTGAAGTTCATGAGAACTTTTAATGCAATTAATAAACTTTGCTGCACGTTTATTTTATTTACAAATTTTGTATAGTATAAAATCATTATTTATTAACGTATATATAGCTTCAATATAAATAGATATACATTGATATGACAATTATCCTTTTATTTATGTATATATAGCTTCAGTATAAATAGTTTATGAAGATCATGAGAATGTTTAATGCAAACAATTTCGTTGCACATTTATAAAATTTTTATGCTATAATAAAATCATCATTTTATTTATATATTCATAGTAAAAATTGTTCCTCAGTGATATGTTAATTTTTTTTCATTGTGATACGTTATTGAACGTATTACGTCTTTAAGGTAAAATTAATATGTTTTTAAATATTCTAATGTGTATGTATTTTGCAAAAACTGCACCCATGATACTAAAGACTTTTTAACTCTGGTGATTTATCTTTTTAAGATCTGCATAACATATATTTTATTCTATTTAATTTGGCATTTTAATATTTTTTTTTTTAATATCCTATAAATAACTATACTGTAGATTAAAATAAAAAGATAACTTTCTATAGAATCTAATTAGACATAATATAATAATTTGACATTGATATTATTACTAAAAAGAAAACTTACTTTAAACCCTTCACATCATTAAAGAGATTTTGAGTGTACATTTACTTATGGAAGTTCATGAGAATTTTTAATTCAATCAATAAATTTTGTCCCAAATTTATTTTATTAAAAAAAAATGTTTATGTTATAAAAACTTTGTCATTTCATTTATGTATATATAGCTTTAGTATAAGGCGTTCATGAAGTTTATGAGAATTTTTAATAAAATCAATAAATATTGTTGGACATTTATTATTTTTTAAAAATATTTATGTTTTAAAAATCATCATTTTATTAATGTATATATAGCTTCAGTATAAATAGCTCTAAATTGATATAATTGTTTCCATTGTAATAAGTCGTTGAATAGGTTTCTTTAATATTCAGTTAAGGTTATTTTTTTTAATATTCTGATGTGTATGTTTTATTGCAAAAATTGCACTCATGATACTAAAGCCTTAATAATTTTATTGATTTACCTTTTAAAATATTAGTTGCATATATTTCATTCTGTTTAATCTGCCGTTTTGGTATTTCTTTTTTTTTTTTGCACTATCCTGAAAATAATTATACTATATATTCAAATAAAGTTCTTTTTCTGTAGAATCAAATTAATGCTCCTTTTATTATTAAAAAGAAAACTTACTTCAAACCTTTTACATCATTAACTAGACTTTGAGAGTACAATCACTTATGGAAATTCATGAGAATTTTTAATTCAATCAATAAATTGTTTTACACATTTATTTTATTTAAGAATTTAGCATGCTATAAAAATCATTATCATTTTAATTATGCATATATAGCTTCAGTATAAATAGTTCATGAGAAATTTCAACGCAATCAATAAATTTTGTTGCACATTTATTTTATTTAAAAATTTTGTATGCTGTAAAAAATCATCATTTTATTAATATATATATATAGCTTCAGCATAAATAGCTCTATACTGATATAATTTTTTTCATTGTAATACGTTGTTGAATAGGTTTCTTTAAAGTTCAGTTAAATGCCTTAATAATTTTGTTTACTTATTTATTTTTTAAATCTGAGTTGCATATATTTTAGTATGTTTAATCTGCCATTTAAACTTTTTTTGAATATCCAGTAAATAAATATAATATAAATTCAAATGTTAAGTGTTTCTTAGGTAACTAAAAATAAAAGTTACTTCAGATCATCACACATCATTAACAACATTTAAGTGTTCCCATCATTAACAACATTTTGCCAACATTAACAACATTTTTTTGAGTACTATCACTCGTTCAGTGGAAGTTCAACATTAAGTTCATGATTTTTAATGCAATCAACAAATTTTATTGCACATTTATTTTATTTTAAAATTTTATATGCTGTAATAAAATCATAATTTTATTTATATAAATATATATAACTTCATTATAAATATTTCTACATTGATATGATAATTTATCATTGTAATACGTTGTTGAATAGGTTTCTTTATAGTTCAGTTAAAAGTTAATAGGCGTTTTAATATTCTAATATGTTTATTTTTTGTAAAAATTGCACTCATGATACTAAAGCCTTAATAATTTTGTTGATTTATCTTTTTAAAATATCAGTTGTATATATTTTATTTTTGTTTAATGTGGCATTTTAATATTTTTTTTTATTTGTAATATCCTATAAATAAATATATTATATATAAAAATTTATTAAAATATCTCAACAATTCTGAAAATTTTAAAACCGTAATTTGTGAAGGCTGTTTTTTCTATTTCCATAATGGCATTTTTTCAAAAGAAGTTTTTTTTTTTCAAAAATACATAAAAAGAAGAATATTTTTTCAGTTTTAATGAAAATATAAGTACGAATTTACATAAACGTTATGATTTAATTTCCTTTCGATTTATTTTTCGATTTTCTTTCGATTTGAAGAAAAAAATAAGTTTCAAATTTTTGTTAATTTATTAACCAATGCTGTTGTAACTAATTAATATTGATTACAAAATTACTAGTAGTTATGATTTCCTTTATGATTAAATATGTTATTTTACATTAAATGTTATAATTTTCAAATATTAATTCACAAATTTTCTTTATAGATAGGCATAAAAAAAAGTTAAGTATCAATATTTTGCTTTGTGTATCATTGAAATAAAATTAATTTTAATTAAAAAGCTTTTAAAGGTATAAAAATGTATTATAAAATCATCCAAAATTTTTAAATATTAAACTTAAATTAAATTTTATATTTAAATTCTTTTATATTAAATAGTAATTAACTATTATATTAAATTATTATTTAAATTTTTAAAATATATGAATTATCATATTAAATTTATATATAAAAAAGTATATTAAATTTTATATCTCTAAATACTATACTGAAACATTGTGCAACTAATATTATATTTTTTTCATTTAATAATAATATATAAGAAAATATTAGTTACTGCATTTAATTAAAAAAAAAATTATATAAAGATAAACATTATGATAATTAAATTAAAAATAAAAAAAATTGAAATGCGTGAAATCCACTCAATTTTTTTCTGCATAAAAATGCTTTTTGCTTGAATTGAAATAAATAATGAGAGATTGTTGTTAAATACACTTTCATAATACCACAAATCGTGAAAAGTAAATTATATATTATTGATTGGATCGGTAATTATGTAATAGTCCGTGTTCTTTTTTAAAATGAAATACTGAAAATGTTATATTTATAAAAAATGAAATGAAAACAAAATCCATTGATAACATATCTTAAATATAGAAATCAACATAACACGAAAAAGCTTTTAATATCCTGAAGATAATTTTATCAAGGAGTACATATCCTCAAGATATCAAAAGCTCTTACTACTCAAGAAAACTCTATGAGGATGGTTTATAACTGTTATAATGAAAAATGGTAAAATTCAAAAATGAACTTAATAATATAACAGCCAACTGCTCATATAATAAATTATAAACTGAACATTTTATATATTTTCGGATTAATTAATTCCTTTTCTTTAATCGTTTAAATTAAAGTGGGAAAAAATAAAAAATCTACTAATCTGTATGAAATAATAAAATAGATTGAAAGTAATTATAATATTAAAATAGGGGCGATAAAATTATTTCATACAAAATGCTACTTTGTTTACGTTTTAATATTTAGAAACAATTATAAGAATGATGATTTGAAAATACAGGTAAAAAATATAGAATTTCAAACATTAATTATTACAGAATATATTATTATTATCATCTCAATGTTTATAATAAATTAAACTTTTATGAGTTTTGAAATTATGTTTTCAAAAATCAGCAGTTCTTAAATATCATTAATTATCTTTTCAATTAATATGCAAAATTTATCTATTGAAAAAGTAAATTTCACATTTGAGTAATAGCGAGTTATTTTAACAAAATAAAAGACCATTAGAATAAACGAATAAAAGCAAAATGATTAAAAAATCATTCTTTTCTGTCGAGATCTAAGAAAACTATTGCATCTAATTTATATAATAATGCTGCAATAATATTTTATCTTTGAAATAATACTTTATTACGTATAAAGTTTATTTGTATAAGATTTCGAATTAAATATAATTGAATAAAATACCTATAAATGCAGTAATTACTCGTATTGAGCATTGGAGAAAAAATTAAAATTAAAACTTGTTACAATTAAATAAATTATTATTATGCATTTCTAAAATTTATTTTTGGTTAAGAAGCAACGTTTTAAAATATGATTGGAATTGAACTTTAATAATAAATTCCTGATACTGTTTCCTTGTATTTTTTTTTTGCGCCTTTTTCAAATAATAATGGATATGCAGTTATTCATTTGTTATTGTTTAATCTTTCCCTTTATATAACATTTAATTTTTAACTCATTAATTATTATTTAATTACTTCTCATTAATTTCTTCGATTTAAAAATAAATAAATTTATTATTAGTTAATCATTAATTCTCAAAACTTAAAAAAATATGCCAATCTATTTAAAATATGAGTGCAATAAAATTTTGAATTTTTATAATTAATAAGCTAACCTTTTATGTAGAAATTATTTTAACAGAACAGTTTTTATAGTTATAAAATGGCATTATCAATTTCCATAGTTTAAAACTTAAATGCACCTCTTTTATTTTAGAATGTATTTAATTGCATTTTTATTTTGTATTATTTTGGATTTTCATTTCTAAACAATAATTTATAAATATAATTCTTTATAAGTAATAAATACTTACATAATTCCTTACATTATAATCAATTATTTTTAAGTAATTTATATAAGTATAATCCTATAATATGCATATAATTCTATGTAAGTAATAATTTATAAATTTTTGGTATTTATGTAACATAAATGATACAATGTGCATTATAAATAATGTACAATGTAATTAAACAACGTAAGACGAAAAATTTCTTAGAAAAGAAATATAAAATAATTTTTAAAAACTATGATTAAACACCTAATCATTTATGTAAAATCCTTATTGAAATGTTGTCGTAAATTTAGTAAAAATTTATGTTCATTGAAATTTGTATTTCATAAAAAGTCTAACAAAAAAAATTAACTGAAGTACTAAAAATATTTCATAAAAGATCAGAAATAAAAATAAATTTTTGAACAACAATAGGAAAAAATGTGGAACAATTTCTGTAAACCACAATTCCGTAAAAAAAAAAAATAATTCGTTTTCATTTGAATGATTTACAAGTTTGCAATCAAAATTTAAAAAATTGAGATTTTTTATAATAATTTTCTATGCAAACATTAATTTTTTTTTAAATTTTTTTCATAAAACACTCAGTTTTGCGTAAATAATTTACTACGTAATAAATATAATCGCATGTAATAAACATATTACTAGTTTAAAAATTAGTTAAATTAAAACTTAACATCAAAATAATTTTAAAAATATATAGCAGTATTAGATTTGCTATATGCTAATTTTTCCATTGAATTTTTTTAATAATAAAAAATGCAAAGTTTTAAGAAATGTGATTTTTAATAATAATATTCTGTGCAAACATTTTTATTTATCTTCCTATTTTTCAGAAAACACGTAATTTTTGAGTAAATATTTTGCTGCGTAATAAATATAATCGTATGTAATACGCATATCACTAGTTTAAAAATTGGTTAAATTAAAAATTAATAGCTCACTAATTAAAAAAAAATATATAGTAGTATTAGATTTGCTATATGCTGATTTTTCCATTGAATTTTTTTAATAATAAAAAAAAATTTTAAAAAGTGTGATATTTTATAATAATTTTCTGTGCAAACATTTTAAATTTTCTTCCTATTTTTCGTAAATACATAGTTTTTGCGTAAATAATTTACTGCTTAATAAATGAAATCGTATGCAATACGTATATTGCTAGTTTAAAATTTAGTTAAAACTTAACATCACAATAATTTAAAAATATATAGCCGTATTATATTTGCTACATGCTGAATTTTTCATTGAATTTTTAATAATTCATATATATATATATATATATATATATATATATATATTGCTATTATAATCACAAAATGTTCATGTTTTATTTAGACCTTAAAATCATTTTTTAAAGTAATAGCTAATTTCGATGTCACAATTTTTATTTTAAAAGGCAATGTATCTTATAAAACATTGGGCTTTGGATTTTTGGATTTTAATTTATAGTAAACCATATTTTACTATTAAATTTAGCCAAAAAAAATCAAATAACTTAAAAAAAAAGGGGCCAGCCAACTCATCGATTATTCGCCAAGTGTGGCGACATTCCGGAGCGCAGCGTACGTTCCGGGATTTTAGAACCAGGATCAGTTCCACAGATTCCTTCAGCAAGGACAGTAGTTAGCGAACAAGCTCTACAGGTAGTTCACGCTGAAACTAAGAATTAATTATATAAATCCTAATTGTAACCCGTCAGATATTTCTCCTTTAATTCCCTCTTGGTGTTTTTGGGAATTTTCCAGAAATATTTTCCCGTTTTTTTTCCTACTGGAATAAGTTTACTAGGCCGGATCTCCAGTAACCTGTAGAATCTAGGAAAAGAGTTTTCGGTTCTGGAAACGAGACAAGCGCACTCGGCGAGTGTTCCTGCCAACCCCCCGCAATTCCTACCTCGCCCCCGCACCCCTTGAGTTAACGCAATTTTCAGGTGGTGGCGTTGGTGTGGGCCTTTAGATTTTCCCAGGATTTCGGTCTTCTCTCTCCAGCAAAATGGTGAATCGGCTCCAAAGTCACCTCCCATTTGGACATAACGCGAGAAATTTCTTGTTGGAAAACATGCTGTAATTGGCACAGCCATGACTTAAATGTAGTTCAGACGGGAAAATTAGCAATCGCGATTTAGTTTGCTGTTTTTTCTAGAGTTTTTGTTTCTAGAGAACTCTCTGAACAAAGAAGAGTTAGAAGCCGTTTTTTCTGCTGACCTAACTACTGTCGCACCTGCTGGTTCAAAATCAACAAATAAATCATGAGGTTCAACGAGATTCAACTGTTGCATCTTGCTGAAAAAGCATTGCACGATTCTTGCAAACGGGGTTACCTGTTTAAGCGCACTTCGGACAATAACAAGTGGCAACTCAGATGGTTTGTGCTGTACCAGAACTTGCTGTTCTATTATGAGAACGATCAGTCTACAAGGCCATCCGGGGCGATTTTTTTGAGGGCTGTTACTGCGAGAGATTGATCACGCCAGGATCCGGAAAGATCAGTGCGTCTAACCAGGTAAAAAAGTTGCAACCATTTTTTCTTTTTTTTTTTTTTTTGTTATTGCTAATTAAATTTTGGTTTTTAAAAACCAATTTTTCTTTTAGTTTAAAAATAATTAATTATTGTTTTATTTATTATTCAGTTTTGATGTTTATGTTTATTTTTATTAAATGATTTAATAATAATAATTTTAAAAAATGTAAATATATTTTAAAAATTTGGAAAGAAAAAAGAAATGTATATTGTTTGGATCTTTGAATATCTTTATTTAATTTTACTTAAGATAATTTTTAAAAAAATAATATATAGATACTATAAAAATTATTTGTAATAATTTGGATAATTTCTTTTAAAAGAAATTTTAAAATTAATTCAAAACTTCTTTAAAAATATTTTTTTTTTTTTTTAAATTCTCAAAGTTGTTCTTTTTAAATATTAATAGTTGTTTTTAAATTATTTGAATTTATGTAAAAAATATTATTTGAATTCATGTAAAAATCATTATTTGAATTCATGTAAAAACAATATTTTAATTTATGTATAAAATATTATTTGAATTTATATGAAAAGATAATGGATGATATTTTAAATGTTTAATGTTTAATGAAAGTATTTATTTTAAATTCGAGTAATCTTACATATGTTTTTACTAGAAGAAATATGGAATGCTTAGATATGTAAAATAACTGAAAATAGAATAAGATGTAAAGGAATTAGTTATCACACATACTAAAGTGTGACTTACACAGCTAATTTATACAACTAGGGCATAATAAAAAATTTAAATCATCTTGAAATTTTTTTAGCAACAAGTTGATATCAAAACAAGTCTCAGAATTAACGAAAATAATTTAAGATATTGAATGTAAATTACAAATGTTTATTCCAGAGAATTTAAATTTATACATATATACTTAAAATTTAAAAAAAATAAAATTATAAAGGTATACTTAAAAAAATATTTTCAATTTTATTAAACATTGTTAAATGAATTAACATTATATAAATTTAACTAAAGAATTGAAATGATAATCATACTAAACTAAAAATGTTTCAAAATTTCATGAAGAACCCACAATAAATTCAAAATTGCTTCGTTGATTTATTAAATAATAAATAACACTATGTCTTTTGTATATCGCATTAAAATTATTTTATTGAATTAATTTTAAACAATGCATCTCAAAATAAATTTAAAATAATGTATATTGATAAGATGCGTAAATTTGAAAAACATTGTGATAATAAAAAGAAAGAAACAGTTCTTTAAGAAAAAAAAAATGTATTTGTTTTGGTAAGAAAAAATAGAAATTTGTAGCAAAAAGAAAAATGAACGCATTTAAGAATTCTTAGTTTAGAAGATTTAAAACTGGCATCAGTTTATAAAATTTGTACAGTATAAATTGCTATCTAATGAAATTTCTGGAACATTTTTAAAATACTATAGAATGTTTTTAAATATCAATAAATTTCAAACAGAAATTAGAATTCAATTTCAGTTGAATTATTTTACGAGAATATAAACTATCGCAATGCAGAATTTGACACTATTTTTGTATTAGAAATCTTTGAGCTTTATTAGTCATTATTTCGTATAGAAATAAAAAATAAACTTCAGTAAAACCTCTTTACAAATTTGACCTTAAAAAATTTAAATACTTTAAATATTTGAACGGTATAAAATATAAAATAAAACTATAAATAAATTATTTTTAAACAATTAGAAATATTTTAAATAGTTTTTTTTTTTCGTATTCCTACACATAATAAAAAATTCCTGCAAATATAAATTTTCTTAACTAAAAGAATAAAAATTTATTAATTTTATTTTAATTTAAATTTTATTTAATAATTTAAATTAATTATATTTTAATTGTAAAAATATCGAATTAATACAGTTATTTAAAAATATTTAATTATTATGATCAATTATTAAAATTAAAAAAAAAAAAGATAATTTTCTTTTTCAGAATTTATTTATTTATACAAAATTTTCGTTCAACATTTTAAAAATTGGCTATTCTAAAAGAAGATGTTTTGTTAAATGAACACTTTTTGAGTTTTGTAGTGAGTTTTTCTTATTTCTTCATTTTATGTTATTTAGTTACTATAATGTAAAAAAGAAGAACAAATTAAAATATTAGGTAAATTACTTCTAAAGAAAATTTTTAAGAGAAATATAATAGAAATACAAATAAATCAAAAATTGAAGACTCTTCAAACTGCCTTTAGTTTCAACATTCAGCAAAAGAAATATTCATGAAACAAGCAAGAAATTAATTTACAATTAATAAAGGTAAGTGTTATTTGAAAAAAAAAAATTCTATTTTTTTATTTGTAGATTAAAGATGTAAGATGTATTAATTTACGTAAGAAATACTTTTTTTAGATCAACATGTGAAATATTTTTTACTAGCAAAACTTATGTTGAACGTTAAGTTCTAAAAAATGCAATGGTATTATATTAATTAAGCTAATTGAATTTCAAGCGTTGTTAAAAATATTCTTTTTTATAAAGATATTAAGCATTATTTTTGAATTTAAAACACAAAAGAATTTAAATATTATTCGAAATTAACGAAACAACTTAATATTTTCTTTAAATATATGGACTTTAATCATAAAACGTCAAAGAATTATTTATGTTTAAAATATTTGATAAAAATAAAAAGTTTTAATTGTTTAAATAGCAAAGAATTAAAAAAAAAAAATATATCAATAAATTAACTTTCTAAATTTTGCACATAAATTAATTAAATTTAAATATTTAAGTAAATCTTTATTTCTTCTTCCGTTACTAAATAGCTTTTTTTAAATTTTATTATAAGGAAAAATTGCTTGTATTATTCAGTAAGGTGTAGTTCATTAAATTAAGTTATTAAAAACAAATATTTAATTTAAATTTCAGTTTGATGTACAATAAAATGTATGAGAGAAGAAAAATGTATTAAAATTATTATTAAAATTACTTAAAATTTTTAAATTATAAATTTATTTTTCCGTCACACAACTCTATGACTTATATGACATAATATAATAGCTTAAAATTATGGCATAAGCGTAAACTCATAATAGTAAGCTATCAACAAGCGCTTTCAATTTCTTAAGTTAAATAAGTTATAAATTTAATCAAAAGATAATGTTTTAGAATTTTTTTAAATTAATATCTTGAATTAATACTTAAATAGCTAAACTGAAATTATAATAACTAAGTAATGTGACCCAAGTCCTTTGTAAATAATGTTTTATGTTTTGTATTATAATGGTTATGTTGTAGTTTATATTTTTTTTTATGTAAAAAGATTAATGAATTTATTATAAAGTATGTGTTTTTTTTTTAATTCAATTTGTCTCTTTCAATATTTCGCATTTGTTAAAGTATGAAAGATTTAAATTTAAAAGTTTGTTTATAATATTTGCATAGAAAAAGCAAAAATCGTTTCCTTCAGTTTTAAAATATCTAAAACAATTAAAGGTTCTTATATAAAAGCTTTTATTAGCTTAAAAATTTAAGCTAGTAAACTATTTATTCATCTAGAAACTGAATTTTAAATAGACTTATAATCTTGATAATAATAAAAAAAAAATAAATTTTCAAAATTGTTCTGAAATAATATTTAAAAATTGTTATTTCATCCCCATTTGTAATGCAATTGTTAACTTTAGAATTAATACAGGAAAATGATTATACATTTTTTTCATGAGAGTAAATGATTTTTTAAAGTAACTAAATTTTTGTTAATTTTTTTCATGAATGTAGTGTTGAACTAAGTTTTCTGTTAGCACCTGATTTAAAATCGAAAAGGCATTTATATAATAAGTATTTAAATTCAATTTTCATTCTACTATTAAGTTCTAAAATATAGTCAAATATTTGTGTTTTACAATACTTGTTTCTTATTTAAAAATACATGCCAAGAATAATATTATAAAATATATTACAAATTTTGAAAAAAATACAGGAATTTAAATTGCTGTAATTTTAATTAAATTAATTTAATTGTAATTTGTAATTTTAATTATTTAAATTTTTTTTTATAGAATTAAAAATGTATATTACATATTATTGATAACGTTTTTTATCACATCATGGTTTATCAAAATATTCTTTCAAATTTAAACAAAGTTCAATTAAAAATATTGTATTTATGTAAACTAAAAGATAAAGAAAAAGTATAACTAACTAAAACTTTTTTTTTAAATTTAAACATCTATTTCCTACTATTTCATAAAATAAGACTTAAGCAGAAATTTGCCATTATTTAATTATTTAGTTAACACTGTTAAAGTACAAAAATTAAAATACAAATCATTAATTCATTGGACAACAAACATTAAAAAACTTAGACTGTAACTTACTAAATTGTAAAAACAACTTAAACTGTAAATTAAAAAGAACCATTACTTAATAACTATTCATTAAGCGAAAATATATGTGCTACTGCATAAAAACTGAATAACTCAACTAAGTGACCCAAAATGAGACACGTTCAAAAAGCCTGGAGAGCATAATTTATACAAGTTGCACCTAACTAACATGACTTGAATCTGAATTTTCTCATTCTTTGATGGCAGTGAGTTTGCCGGGTAAATGACTGTGAAAGAAGAATAGGCGCCATTTTATTTTCACTTCACAGCGCACCTTCACAAAAGTAAACAGCCATTTTGTTAGAAAATGGTCCAATCTTGTGGTTCATAAATGAACAGTGACAGAAATTAACAGTTAGAACTCATCAGTAAATGCTTTTGATGGATTTTGTTGTTGTCTTTTTATAGAATATGTTCTTTTATAATTTGGTATATATTTGTGGCTTAGAATATATTTTATGTAATAATTTTAAAATTTTCTTTTTTTTCTTTAATAAACAGTGATTTTTAGTATAATAGTAACAGTAATTACCAGTTTATATCTATAAGAAAATGAGTTATTGAACTATGTTTTTAAATACACATAGAATTCTTTATACGTTAATATAAATATATACATATATAGATATTCTGGGAATTCATACCTTATGTATTGAATTATATTACCACTTACCACTTCATAAGAATTTATTTGAATTGTTAAAATTTTGTAGATTATACAATGACAGAAATTATCAGTTAATTAGTGTCAGTAAATGATAGAATACTTTCTAATACTTATGGCATTTTCATAAATTAATATAGCTTGATTTTGGATTATATAATTCATTATATCACTTTTTAATAAGTAATATTTATATATTATATTGTATTTTATTTCTTTATATTATATTTTGTAATTGTTTTCATGCATTATTATATTTTTAAAGTCAGGGACATGAAAACAATTGTTTTATCTTTTAACAGCAAATTATTGTTTGATAAAACAGTTAGAACTCTTTATTATTAATACTGTTTATTAATAATTTTAATTGGTAACTGTTCATTAAAACTGATTATTTTCTCAAACATTAAAAATTATAACAAAGTATATCAATCTGCTTAACAAAATTTAATTTGTTTAAAAAAAAAATCAAACAGTGATCTTTATAATATAAAATATTACATTTAATTATTGTTTTTGATAAAACAATTAGTTTTTTAATTGAATCTGTTTAACAAAATTAAAACTTTATTTTAATAAGTTTTGCTCAAAATATGTTGGAACGTAAAGAAATAAAAAGGATTATTTAATGTTTATTATACGCATTTAATGGAAATTTTGAAGACATTGATTTGTAAGTTTTCTTAAATTTAGAGCGTTTATTATATTTTATATAATTGATGTCTGTTACATGTGATATGGCTTTAATAAATGTTGGGGTTAATTTTTTCAAATTAGTAATGTCTGAAATTTGTTCCATTTAAAATTTTTTTAGCAAAATAAATTACAAAGATAACTTTTATAGAAAATATTTTAAATATATATATTTATTGACTCATTAATCAGATAGGCACATGGGATATATGAGAAGAATTTAGAAATGTCCTTTTATGTAATGGGAAACCCAGATCATTAATATATTGATATTACGTAATTTATAATTTATAGAACTGTAAATATAATTTCAAAATTTTATATATATACTCAAAACTTTATATTCATTCAAATAAAAAATTACGTCTGAGTTAACAATTATATAATACATTTACATCATACAAAAATTCATTATACACATTAAAAATTTCATTATGCATGTTAAAAATTATATAATAGATTTTATAATTATATAAAAAAATTTTCGAAACGTGAAAACGTTTACGTAACAAAGATTTGTTAACAGGCTCGTAGAATTTTTTTCTTTTAAAAAAATATTTTTCCTTACATACAAATTTAAGAAATAAAGAAATAACAGAAAATAAGTTTTAATAATTCATAGAAAAGTATAACACTTTTAGTAACACTTTTTAGAACTAAAAATATGATTACACACGGTTTAAAAAATGTCTTTTATAAAATTTTTAAAAGTAATATTATAGTAAATATACTATATTTCTGAAGATAATATTTAAGTAAAGATTACTATTTGAATAAATAAAAATTAACTGAATTTTGTAAGTAATTTATCTTTTTAAAAATTTTAAATATCATTAAATTATTTAATTCGCGTTCAGATAAAAAATTTTGTTTTTATTTGTTTGTTTTCTCAAACATTAAAAAATTGTAACAAAATATACAAATTTGAATGAAAAGAATATAAATATTTAAAGAATAATACCTTGTTATTTTTAAATAATGATAAATTAATGAAAAAGAGGTTGATTGAATTGATTTATTCTAGATATTTCTCAAGATCCATAATATATTAAAGGATTTAATTAAAATTTGGGCAGAAGATAAAAAATATAATCTAATTAAATATTTTGTGGTAGAAAAAAAAAAAATAAAATGAAACTTTTGGGGATTTTATTTTATCTTATTTTGAAGGAAGTAATAAATTATTGTCAATCAAAATTTGTTATCTAGAAAAAGACTGACAAAAACCTAATTTGAATTTAATATTCCAGCAAAGCAATTAGAAAATTAAAATAGTAAATAAAGAACTGTCTGATATATCATATAAATTTATCAATAATAATCCAAAATTTAAATAGCAATTTGTTTCTTGCTAAATATTCAACAAAAATGCGAAAAAAAAAAAATGCTAATTAAAAATTTAAACTATAAATCCTTAAATGAATTTTGTACACAAAAACATATGAATATTTGAATATTTTAAAAATAATTTAAGTTTTAAATCATAATACTCAAGTAAGTTTTTGTTATTTTCAGAAATATACTTATAAATCCATTGAATGAAAATATTTATTCAAAAAAATATAACAAAATATATTTAAACCACTCTAAAATGAATAAGTTAACTTATTAAATATATAACCAAACCAATTTAACTTTTAAAACATTTTACTGCAGAGAATAATCTATAATTTTTTTATGAAATGACAAATTAATTTAATCATTATTATAATTTTGAGCCTAAATTTTAAATAACTAATTTTCAAGATAAATATATTAAGTATGGAATGTAATCCTTAAATTCAAAATTTTAACTACATCATAAAATTTTAGAATTAATATAAAAAGAAAAATCACAGATTTCATTAACTATTATAAGTTTATTTGGTAGCACTTTCAAATTTATTAATTAGTAATTTTTTAAATAAAAATATCTAAATATTTAACGTTAAAATAATACATTTATACCCTGAAGATTAATTATTTTAACTTGATATGTGTTATTCTAAATTTAAATGTGAAGCTTAAAATTAAAGAATAATAAAAAAATTTTATTGTTGCGTAAAATAAAGAAAATATAATTATCCTTATTGGGAAAATCAACTCATAAATTTAATGGTAAACTGATATTTTCAATACACAATTAAAACATTTATTATGGTTTCTAACCACACAATCAGTTTTATATATTAGTACTTTCTGTTTTTAAATCAGAATTTTTTATGTTTTTTATACTATAATTTAAGTCTAAATTTTACATTAATTCTTTTCTGAGATGAGTGGGTTTTTAACAGTAATTAAAGAACCAACTATAAAATTTATTTGTACCTTCAGATATAATATACTGTGAAATTATTTTTTAAACTATCAATCACTATATCATATTACACCCTAAACTGTTAATTAACCTAATATTTTCTTCAGTTTTTATTTAGAAATTAAGTACCTTGTACCCCTTGTATCTTGAGTATTTTTCCATTTTTTTTAATTATATCTTCTTTAAATTTCTCTGAATTTTTTTTTTTAATCTCTGGTATCTTCCATAGTCTTTTTTTTTTTCATAAATTGGAATAGTATGATTACAACAGTTATCCTGAAATAATTAAAAAACTTTTTAGGAAAAATAATCGTTATATATTATGAACTTATTTTAAACACTTTTTATGAACACTACGAAAACAATATGGTATTTGCAAAATAATCAATATCAGTAAAACAATAAATTATTTGTCAATACAACCAAGTTCTACTTGATAATAAAATTTGATAATATTATTAAATTTTGGGAACATGCAATATAAATTAAAATGTGAATATATGGTGATTATTCAGTGTTTAAAGAATTATTCCCAAAAGTTTAGACTGTTATTCAAATTTCTGTCAGAAAATTTACAGTTTACAAATTAACATCAATCTAAATAATAATCTATTACATTTTTTTGTATCTCATTTTTAAGAATATAATAGTGTATTTTATATCATTGTAGAATTCTTTATTTTAAAATTCCTTACATTAATTTGTATTAATTATGCAAAACTGCCTCTAAAATGAGTATTTATCAAAATAATTTTTAATTTAAATTTCTTAATTATATAGATGTTAACTAATATTAATTTTTTATCAAAACCTCCTGATTTGTATAACATTCATTTACATAATTCTTATGAATTTGTCAAATAAATAATATTCGAGAAAAGAAGACATACACAAAAAATTCCTGATCTGGATAGCATTTATCAGAAAAATTCTTATAAATTTGTCAAATAAATAATTTTCAAGGAAATAAGACATACACAAAAAATTCCTGATCTGGATAGCATTTATCAGAATAATTCTTATAAATAGCTTTCAAGGAAAGAAGACATACACAAAAAATTCCTGATTTGTATAGCATTTATCAGCATAATTCGTATAAATTTGTCAAATAAATAATTTTCAAGGAAAGGAAAGACATACACAAAAAATTCCTGATTTGTATAGCATTTATCAGCATAATTCGTATAAATTTGTCAAATAAATAATTTTCAAGGAAAGGAGTGTAGCATTTACACAAAAAAATTTGTCAAATAAATAATTTTCTTATTTGTATATTATGAAATACCACTGTTAAAAATAACAATTTAATAATGAAATTGGATATTTATATAAATCACTATAAAATTCGATTATAATAATGTTACCAAATTGAGTGATTTCATTTGATGTACCTTTTAAAACTAATTGAATCACTTTAATCTGAATAGTGAGACATTCTATTTAAGAGCTCTCGAATGTGATCTTTTTATTTATTTATTTTTCTGTTGAAAAAACTAAAAAAAAAATGCCCTTTCAATTACGTTGGGAAAGAATTGTCCACTGTAACTCGGAAAGAAGTGAAAAATTACTTTTTTTCCCTCTTGCTTTTCGTCTTTACCGAAATCTCTCTGAGTCTACCATCCTCAATTTTCAATTCTATTCAGAAGAAAAATATTTTTTTTACTTCGTGTGCAGTTTAAATTTCAAAATGGTGAATTATTTCTTCTGTTTTATATCATTTATTCCTTACAAATTATTTTGAGGTGATTGCTACACAAGTTTTCTCACCAATGGGTTTCTAGGAGTATATAATATGAAAATTACATACTATAAAATCGTTTTTCCCATGTGATTTATGTGTGTGTTATTTTTATGTTTAGCTTTTTTTTATAGCTGTCATATTGCATTTCTTATTTTAGGAAATATTTTATACCGGGATTGATCGTATGTGATATCAGCTGTAGATTATATATTTTTATTTATTTTCGTTTCTTTTACTTGGTTTCAAACAAATAATAGAATTTTCGGTGTAATTACAAATTTTTATTCCAATTAATTTTTATTCAAACATTATTTAAAAATAATTTGTTTTTATCTTTCTCTTTTGTAAAGTTTACATGTTAGACATGTTACATGTTAGAGTTGTTTTCAAATGTTTTGTTATTGATAGGTATGATAAGTAAGCATGTTTTGACGTAAACATATTAACTTATCAAATTTACACACAAATGTTACATTCATCAAATAAAACTCATAAACATGTTTTGATAAGAAAACCCTGTTTCCTTTAAAAATTATATTACACCTATAAAAATTTATTAAAAAAAATATTTTCTAAAAAATAACGCTGATGTAAAATTATTTACGTATGAATTTTACTTAGTAAAAATTTTACACTTACGAAATAAAACATATAAACATCTTTTGATAAGTAAACACTGTTTCATTTAAAAATTATATTACACTTATAAAATTTATAAAAATATTTTCTCAAAAAACCAACTATGATTAAAAGTATTTACGTATGAATTTTACTTAACACAAATGTTACGTTTATGAAATAAAATGCATAGCATGTTTTGATAAGTAACTGTTTCATTTAAAAATTACATTAAACCTATAAACGTTTATTAATAAATTATTTTCTCAAAAAACATTGCTGATTTAAAAATATTTACATATGAATTTTACTTTAATGTTTTTAAAAAAAGTAGAAACTCTTGTGTAAATTTCTCTAGTGTATATGTAATTTCTGTTAAACTTCTTCAACATTTGTTGAAAATGTTTTGCTTAAAATCTTTTCTTACTTTCAAATTTTGTTATTTTTAATTATAATGCATTAAAATGACTAAAACTAAATAGGGGATAGTTAATGTTTTTAAATGTTTTACGCCTTTGCATTATACAGTAATCCCTTATTCGATGCAATTTTTTTTTTTTTATCTCACATTTGTATAATAAGTTCATGTAAATTATAATATGTCTTAAAATACAGCATAAATTACAAATGCATTTCTATAAATTAATTTATAACGAAGATATTTTTTATATGGCTTTAAAGTTTTATTTTTGAAAACAATACTGTAAAATATATTGGTACAAAGAATAAAAAAAAAATCATTGTGACAACAATTTAATGAAAAAAAAAAAAAATTATAAAATGAGAAATAACAAAAGTATAAAAGAAATAATAAAAGCATAAGAATTTGAAGTTTTGAAGAATAGGTCATTTATTTTCCTTTGATTACTTTTCTCAAAACAAACAATATTTTATAAAATGAAGACATTACTTTTGATTAAAAAAGAGAAATCCTCAAATTCAGGAAACAAATACTTTTTGATATTTTGTGTGCTCTTCAATTGGAAAAATTTCATTTTAATGATTTTTATAATGCACTCTGTAAAATTATTTGTCAAAATATTTCCATAGAGAATATACATTTTTATGTGCAATGTATTAATACAAGTCGTTTTACTTTCATAATTGTGCAAAATAGTTATATTTTATTTGAAACTTTTCTTTTTAAATATAAAGTAGATGTAATTATTATTTCATTTTCGTTCAATTAATTCCAATTTCATTCCTTCCATTAAGGAATGTTTTAATAATTCTAGTAATTTTCTTATAATGCACTCTATAAAAGTATTTTTCAAAATATTTCCATAGACAATATACATTTTGTTTTTGCAATGTGTTAAATAAGTCATATCTTACATTTTATAATTGCACAAAATAGCTGCATTTAATTTGAATTTCTTCTTTTTTAAAAATAAAGTAGATTTAAATATTATTTTATTTTTCATTCAATTGATTCCAATTTCATTCATTCAATTAATGGTTTTAATATTTCTAGTATTTTTTAATGCACTTTATAATGCAACTCTATAAAATTATTTGTACAAAATATTTGAATATAAAAGTAAATATGCATTTTTCATTCAATTAATTCAATTTTACAATGTGTTAAATAAGTCAAATATGTTGCATTTTTATAATTGTATTTAAAATAATAGCTGCATTTTATTTGAAATTTCTTCTTTTTTAAAAATAAAATAGATTTAAATATTATTTTATTTTTCATTCAATTGATTCCAATTTCATTCATTCAATTTATGGTTGTTTTAATATTTCTGGTATTTTTTTCATAATGCACACTATAAAATAAAATTATTTCCATAGACAATATACATTTTTTTTAACAAAGGCATATGCAATGCGCTTAAAAAATCTTAAAAGTAAAATAAATTTATATTTTTTCTATAATTGTATTCAAAATAGCTGCATTTTTTTATTATGAATTTCTTCTTTCTTAAAAGTAAAATAAATTTAAATATTATTTTATTTGATTTTCAAAAGTTAATTCCAATTTTATTCATTCACAATTAATTCAATTAATGAGTGTTTTAATATTTCTGGTATTTTTTTCATTATGCACACTATAAAATTATTTGTCAAATTATTTCCATAGACAATATGCAATTTTTTTTTGCAAAGTGTTAGCAAAGGCATGTGATATTTATACATTTATAATTGCGCAAAATAGCTATATTTTATTTGAAATTTTTCTTTTTTAAAATAAAAGTAGATCTAAATACATTTTTTATTTTTCGTTTAATTAAACATTATGAATCAAATTTGGAATGTATTACGAACTTTCAGATTGTCTTAAAATGTCTAATTTTTAATTAAAAATTTTTTTTATTTTAATGCACATATATATTAAAAATAAATTACTGTATATTCAAACTAATATAAATAAAATAAGTGCAATAATGTAATACTAATGCACTACTCTGCTATATATGAGAAACACATGTATTACATTAGCTATATAATTCACAAAATCTATTATTTATGAGTATAAAATATATTATTTGAAATCAGAGTTGTTATTTTCAGTAATACATACATTTCATTGTTAATTAATTAAAATACTAAATACCTCTTAAATAGCTTACACGCCCTGTTAAATGGTTAAATCATTTTGAAATTCATATTACAATTAAAGCTTTTCGTTCCCCACTTGGTTTCAATTAAGTCACCGTATTTAAATCTATAGACATCAAAATTTTAAATGATGCACTCAGTTTAAATAAACTCAGAAAAGTGATTAAGCATTCAGTACGATGACGTTAGGTTTATTCCATTGAAAATTTGATGATGGAACTGAGTGTAGCTAATTAAGAAGCCGGGCACCATTTATGTTCATTGTTCATAAATACTCGAGATTAAAGCATCTCCTTATTATTAAGTGGACGATGGGAGAAACTGTGTTGCATTTAATGTTGGGCGAAAATGAAGTGCGATGTAATTAAATGTGGAGGAAGTGAGATTCAGTCGATCTGTTTGCTGGGGAGTTCATTTATGAAGCCAGATTCTCTACAATACTGTATCAACTCTGTCAAATGATAAAAATCTGTCAATCATACAACACAAAAATGTGTTATTTTCATCAGTCGTAGATTTAGTTAGCTATAGTTCATAATATAATAATAGTAGATAGGGATATAATTAGGACAGGAATCTAATTGTTGCTAACACTATCATATCATAACTATTATAACAATAATTCAAGTTTATCAACATCATAAATCTCAGATTCTACAGTTAGGTGAATTTTGTTATAGTATCAACATATTTTTTTGACTGAATAATTTAATAACAGGTAGTTAGGATAAGAAAAAAATAATTAAGATGAAGAGCGTTCAAGTATGAAATACATATAAAAAAATGTACAGAATAAAATGTAAAGAATTATTATGATTATCATTAATCGTAGATTCAATAATCAGCTGGAGTCCTAATAGAATTAGAATAGTTATGATATGGTGTTAGCAATAATTAGGACAGGAATCTATCAATAATTCAATTTTATCATCATCATAAATCGCAGATTCATTAGTTTTGGTATATCAGCCTATTTTCTTAAAAATTGAATAATTCTGTTTATAACCGATAATTAGGATAATTAAGATAGTGAACATTCAAGAATGGAATTTAAATAAAATAAAAAAATGATATCAACTGTTAGGAAAGAGATTTGTAAAGAATAAAATGTAAAGAATTATTATAATTATCATTAATCGTAGATTCAATAGTTAACTGTAGTCATAAGAGAATTAGAGTAGTTATGACATGATAGTGTTATAAATAATTAGGATAGAAATATATCAGTAATTCAATTTTACCATCATAAATTGCAATTTTTACAGTTAGCTAAATTTTGGTATAGTATAAACATTTTTTTTAAATTGAGTAATTCTGTTAATAACCGATAGTTAAGGTAAGAAAAGAATAGTTAAGATAGTGGCCATTCAAAAACGGAATTCAAATAAAATAAAAAAAAGATATTAATTGTAAGTATAAAGATCGGTAAAGAATAAAATGTAAAGAATTATTACGATTATCATTAATAGTTAGCTGTAGTCATAATAGAATTAGTATAGTTATGATGTGATAGTGTTAACAATAATTAGGACAGGAATCTATCAATAATTCAATTTTATCATCATCATAAATCTCAGATTCTACAGTTAGTTTATTTTTGTCTTGTATTAACATAACGTTATAAATTGAATAATTCTGTTAATAACAGATAGTTAGGATAAGAAAGAAATAATTAGGATAGAAAACATTCAATAATGGAATTCAAATAAAAAAGAAAATGATATCAATTGTTAGGATAAAGATATGTAAAGAATAAAATGTAAAAAATATTTATGATTACCATTAATTGTAGATTCAGTAATTAGATTGATTATTATTCGGTATATTATTAATGTCTTACAAAAATGGAGAAATTTTTCCAGTTTTATTGTATAATTTATGCAATAAAATTAAATTATCAGATTACTTTTTTTAGTTTTCTTCAAATGTCTTTAAGTAATTTCCTCGATTGTAAATAATATTCCACTTCCCTCTTATTTGTTAATAAGTATCATCATTTATTTAAATTTTTCTCTGCTTACATTTATTGGTTTTTAAATTAGGAAATTTTAAAATTAGTCACATCAGATTTATCTTTTAATTTAACTGTAAATTTTAGCTTAACGAATTTCATAATTAAAATATTTAATTTTTATTAAGATATTTATCTTAAAATTTCATTTAAAAAATCGTTTTTGTATTTCATATTTTGGAGAATATTTTATGTTTTTCAAAAAATGAAAACGTGTCATAAATCTGCAGTAGTGTTTCATAATTGAATAAATTATATGTTGAGTTGGTCCTTCCATATTTCATCATGGAATGAAGTGGATTTTTGACTGCTTCACCATGTTGTGAATTTTTGATTGATTCACTTTTAAATCAATCGTTTATATATTATTTATGCTTATTCAATACTGAATATTATTATTATCATGTATTATTTATATATTATATTGCTATACTCAATAATTGTAATATGATGTACCCTCAAAGACTGCCTGATGTTTTACAATATAAACCAAATTAAGGAAATAAGACAATATTGTAGATGTGCTAATATGTCAAAGAACTGTTTTCCCAAATTTGCATTATTGTTTATAATTATCCTTAAATTTTTATTACATTTTTATTTTTAATTATTATTTAAAGTTTTCATTTAATTATTTTATTTTTAAATTTAATACTGCATTAATAAAATTTTCACTTTATAAATAAAAGATGCAAAAATATTATTTCCTAAGGTAATTAAGTAAACACATTCTTACATTGTCCATTCTGTATTTTGACTATTTCATCATGTAATTAGGGTATACAACAAAAATATATGCACAATGCTGACCTATTGTTTACAATGTCTGCAGTTGCAGTTCGACAATTTTATTTTCGGAGATTTGTTGGCAGTATATTGCATTAATTATATTTGAGAAAAGATAAAACAATTTTGGTATACAGTATATAATTTTGTTGATCAAATAACAGCTTTTCCATTTATTATAATTGTATATAATTTTAATTATATGAAAAATTTATTTATTAAATTTAAAAAAACTGAATTTATTAATTTATGATTTAAGATTACAGGGCAAATTATCTTTTAAAACTGATGCTGGAATAAATATTTCCTGGGATGAAGATTGTATAAATGCAACGTTGTGTTGGTCTGTCAGTATTTTCCCCATTTCACCACGTAATTAAGTATACGACCCATGAACAATCCTGAATAATCCGAAGATCACTTTTGTTGTTTATAATGCCTACAGTTGTAGTCTGACAAATTTATCCTCGAACACTTAGTGGTTTATTAGATTAACAGAGCAAAAGGAAACAACTGAAGCTTTATGGGTGAGCCAATTTGTCCAAGTGTTTGTTTTTCACTTAATCTAATATGTAAATTACATTATAATGCTTCATTTTTAATATTAATGTTTTCTAAATTTTACACATTTTAATGCATGTTTTTTTTCAAGTTACAAAAGAAAAAGTATACCTACATTTAAAGGCGTAGGCTTTTAAAAATATTTGTTTTGAACATATTTAAAAAAATAAGTACTGCATTTTTAGAGTGCAAAATTATATTAGATTTACTTTAACAATAATTATTTCAATAACTGAATGATTTTCTAAGATCTTCTTTTTCTCACTGATTCAGTTTTATAGACATTTCATGTAACATCAAAAAGAAACAAATAGTTATTTAATAACTCCAGAATGGCAAAAAAAATTTAATAATTGCCAAATCAAATTTTAGACGCCTTATTTATGGAAATTAATATAGTAAGAAAATATATTTAGTCTAAAAAAAAAAAAAAATTTTTAAAGATTCTTTCGTTAAAAAAATGTAATAGTAAATTTCGAGAAAATTGTAGAAAAATAATTGAATTATATCAGTACCAATCAAAACTATATATATAGAATTGTTTACTTTCAAATAATTAAATTTGTTTTTCATGGTTTAATAATTTCTTGTGTATTGTTCTGATATTTCAATTTTAAAATAATTTTTTAAGCAGTGTAAATTTTATGTTTAAATTAAATTTATTTTTTGTTTTCAGAAATTTTTAATGAGTGTAATCAGTACTTGTATAACTCAAAAACAAAAGCCTTTAGATAAATTAAACTCATATGAGAATTCTTATATTTATATATTTTAATTAAACTTTTATTCGAATTTCACCATATGACTATTTAAAAACGTTGTTGTATTTGTTAAACAGGATTGCTAATGTAAAAAGTGCAAAAAGGAAAATATCATATACTACTTATTTGTTTTAAATAATCTTATATAAATGAAACTATTATTTAAATTAAAATTATAGTATAAAAATAGAATTTTTTAAATATTGTAAGAACTGCTTCTATTAACAGTTAATAAATGTTTAAATAATTTAACTTAAAAATCTCTATTTATATTAACAATTGAAACCATATTAACAGAAAATTATCATATTTAAATTAATTTTTTTTAATTAATAAAAAGCAATTTTATTTCAACAGTTAAGAAATATATTGTTTTGAAATTTTAGAAACCATGTAAAGAGTATAAAAATTATTTACCTTTATTATTGTTTACAATTTTTCTCACTTACTGTCAGATTGTTTTTCAATTTTGAAGATAAATGGTTGGATCTTGAATTTCCGAAAACAAAATCTGTCAATTTCAGGGAAAACAAACATTCTTTCAAGAAGTTTTATGAATAAAAATAAAATGAATATAAAAACGAACTGTACATATGATAAGCAAAATAACAAACACACAAAAAAAAAAAAAAAAATGCAAAAAAACAAATTTGCAAAAAAGATTTGATCCATGCATTTCTTCCGTGTTATTTGCTGAAAAGAAATAGATTTTTATTGTTTTATGCACTTAAAGTAACAAGATTATTTGTTTTCATAATTCATAAAAAGGACAGTGTACCATTAAAAAACATCTTATGATATTTCCTAAACGAACTATGTCATTTTCCCCGCTGGTAGCATACAAAAAAAAAATCCCCATGAAACGGATACATTATTTTTCCTGTTTTTTATTTGTTTTATTTGAAATTTTTAATAAATTAAAAAAATTCGTCTGTTACTCTAAAAAGATAAAAAAAGAATTGAAACTTAAGTAGTTGAAGATGATTAGAGGACAAAAAGTAAAATTCTTGAAATTTTAGTTTTTAATTATTTTAGTAAACATTTATAAATTTACATTTACTAATGAGTTAAATGAAAAGTTTTCTTTTTTTAATAATTTTTTAAACTTATTGTTTTAATTTATTTTTTGAATAGTGAATTAAATAAAAAATATCTATTCATTCATATTTGTATGGTGTTTCAGCATCATTTTTAATATCATTGTAGAATTATATTTTTTATAGTATTCAAGTATATAATTTTTTTTTTTTTTTTTTTTTATAAATTATATAATTTTCTATTATCAGAATAAACAGTAGTAAAATTGTTAAAGAATAAGAATTCAAATAAACATCTTAAAACATACAAAAAAAAATATTTTTGAATTTAATCAAGTACTTTTTGTGACTTTTATTAAAGTCTTAGTCGTGAGCATAATCAACTGTTAGTTTTAAAAGAAAGTTTTTTTTTTATTTATTTAATATGAAATGTATTTTATTTAGAATTTTTTAACTATTTCATCTAAACTGGATAAAGCTAATTTTTTTTTTTTTTTTTGTAAAAGTAAATTTTTTTTTTTAAATGTATGGTTACTCTATATCCTTAAAGAATATTTTCACTAAAATTCATATGATCTTTCATATATGAAATGCTTGTAAATAAGAATTGTATGAAATATGAATCCATATGACTATGCCCCAAACATGCAATGTTAGATATATGTATACCATAATAAACACATTTTTTTAGAAAAAAACTGCAGACTATATTTGATGTCAACGGTCATAAGCCTATTCCAAATTTAAATTAATCATACGATTATACGTTATAATGACTCAGATAAAATTTAGGAATGAACCAAACATGAAAATTTCAAAAATCAGCTTTAATGTTTGCAAATAAACCAATTATTAAATAGACATATTCTGTAGTGATTATTTTAGGTGGCTAAAATTTTACGAATTCTTGAACTTAATTATATATAGGGATAATACTTAAACTTAATTATATATATATATATTAATAACATGTAATTATATGTTGTTAATCTATTTTAGATAGTAAATTTACAACGATTTTATTAGTCTAATACAAATTTAAAACTTGGTTACAGTCTTATTCTTAAACTGATTAAAAATAAAAATTCTGTATGTTGTAAGGCTAGTTTTTCTATTTATAGTATATATATTCTATTACAAAATTTATTCTGAAAAATTTAAAAACAATGCTATTAAATTTCGAAATGTCTCTCAGTCATTTATTATTACATAACATCCTGGATTGTGATGGAATAATATGTATAAAGACTTTCGTGGTATACATATTAATATAATATGAAACATAAATGTTTTTATTAGTATTATGTGTAATGCAGTATCATTATTTGATGAATATCTTCGCTGAATTTTTCCTTAGCGCATTTTACATACATTTAATTGACATTATTTTAAGTTATTTCATTATTATATTACATTTTAATATATTATTTTATGTTACAAAATATTTGATTTTGTTTTGATTGTTTTTGTTTTCATGCATTTCGTGATTCTAAATGTTCTTTCTTCAGTAAATTAATAAAAAAATTCATTATTTTATGTTCAACTAAAACATTGTCAAATTTGTCAAATATATAAACTGATATATATTAATATATAACTTATATATAGAGAATTTTTGTCTTTCAAGTGAGAGAAAAGTTTTTCACGTGAACAAGGAACTTATAAATCAAATAACAGAATAGCATATGTTTTAAAATATAGTTTAATGGATTTTCTAATTTACTCTTTTATTCTCAATATCATGGTTGTTATTTCCAAATTTTGTTACAAATGTCTCCTTTTTTTCAATTTCATAGTACTAATTCCATTATATCTTTTATTTTACTTGCACTATTTATGCCATGATATCGTATAATATCTTAGAATATCCTGCCTTCGTAATTGTTCCTTTAAATACAGCTTCTAAAACAATAAAAATATTGCAATTTTAATCCATAAAAATGGATAATAACGGTGATGATAATTTTCAATATATTATATCAGCAAACAGCAGACCTTTATTTTATGTTTTTAAACCACACAAAATAATTATTGTTGCTCATTGTTCCGTTTATTTATCGTTTCTGAATTTCCACCTCATAAAAAATATTGCTGCTTTAGAATCCCTAGCACTTTATCTAGAGTTATTCAATCTATATTTGGAGATGTATAGAATATTCATGATTACCAAAGATCATCATTGATTTCCACGCCAGAATCCACAGTTTGCTACCACGGATTTGAACGCATATTCAACAAGGGTGGCATCTGACAGCTTAGCAACTTGCACAACTGTTCCTCGAGCTAAGCTGCAACCTCAGATTATTCCCTCTATATCTGGAGATGTATTGAATAGTTATCATTACCCAAGATCATCACGGACTAACACGCTAAAATGAATCCACATTTAGCCACCAAACATTTTAACACGCATTTTAAAATGGGGCATCTGACAGCCCAGCAACTTACACAACTGTTCCTCGAGCGCAATGAAAAGACATTCTGCCCTATGGGTTTATTATTATAATGTTGGGTTAAAACAGTACAAGCCACCTTTTTACTAGAGGATTAAAAACAATTTAAAGAGTTTCATATTGTGTTCTAAAGATATATATTTTTCATATTATGGTCTAAAGATATATATTTTCATATTGTGTTCTAAAAACATATTTTCTTATTGTGATCTAAAGATAAATATTTTCATATTAGGATCTAAAGATAAATATTTTCATATTATGATATAAAGATATATATTTTCATATTGTGATCTAATGATAAATATTTTCATATTGTGATCTAAAGATATATATTTTTTCATATTATGATCTAAAGATATATATTTTCATATTGTGATCTAAAAATATATTTTCTTATTGTGATCTAAAGATAAATATTTTCATATTATGATCTAAAGATAAATATTTTCATATTATGATATAAAGATATATATTTTCATATTGTGATCTAATGATAAATATTATCATATTGTGATCTAAAGATATATATTTTCATATTATGATCTAAAGATATATATTTTCATATTAGGATCTAAAGATATATATTTTCATATTGTGATCTAAAAATATATTTTTCTTATTGCGATCTAAAGATAAATATTTTCATATTAGGATCTAAAGATATATATTTTCATATTGTGATCTAAAAATATATTTTCTTATTGCGATCTAAAGATATGTATTTTCATATTGTGATCTAATGATAAATATTATCATATTGTGATCTAAAGATATATATTTTCATATTATGATCTAAAGATATATATTTTCATATTAGGATCTAAAGATATATATTTTCATATTGTGATCTAAAAATATATTTTCTTATTGCGATCTAAAGATAAATATTTTCATATTAGGATCTAAAGATAAATATTTTCATATTATGATATAAAGATATATATTTTCATATTGTGATCTAAAAAAATATATTTTCTTATTGCGATCTAAAGATAAATATTTTCATATTAGGATCTAAAGATAAATATATTTCATATTATGATATAAAAAGATATATATTTTCATATTGTGATCTAATGATAAATATTTTCATATTGTGATCTAAAGATATATATTTTCATATTATGATCTAAAGATATATATTTTCATATTGTGATCTAAAAATATATTTTCTTATTGCGATCTAAAGATAAATATTTTCGTATTATGATCTAAAGATAAATATTTTCATATTATGATATAAAGATATATATTTTCATATTGTGATCTAATGATAAATATTTTCATATTGTGATCTAAAGATATATATTTCATATTATGATCTAAAGATATATATTTTCATATTGTGATCTAAAAAATATATTTTCTTATTGTGATCTAAAGATAAATATTTTCATATTAGGATCTAAAGATAAATATTTTCATATTATGATATAAAGATATATATTTTCACATTGTGATCTAATGATAAATATTTTCTTATTGTGATCTAAAGATAAATATTTTCATATTATGATCTAAAGATAAATATTTTCATATTGTGATCTAAAAATATATTTTCTTATTGTGATCTAAAGATAAATATTTTCATATTACGATCTAAAGATAAATATTTTCATATTATGATATAAAAATATATATTTTCATATTGTGATCTAATGATAAATATTTTCATATTTAATTTTAAATTGTCTTTAAAGAGTTTTTTATCGCGATATACCTTATAAATCAAACAACAAAATAGCCTATATTATAAAATATAGTTCAATGGATTTTCTAATGTACTTTTTATTCTCAGTATCAATACTTTTATTTCCAAATTCTGTGACAAATATCTCCTTTTTTCAATTTCATACTACTAATTCCATTTCTTTTACTTTACGCGTATTATTTATGCCGTTGTATCGTATATATTATTATTATTGTTATTATTATTGGTAGGAAAGTAATATAATATTGGTTTCACTATGCCTCTTTATGCAATAACAAATCATTACTTTGTTTAATAATTTTTCAAAAGAGAATGTAATGTTTTCACAAAATGAACAATGTTTCATCATATTGAAAGTTAGCAGTACAAGTATCAACATATATATTTTAATCCATAAGTATCTAGTATAACCAGTGAACAACACTGTGAATAATTTAATGCGTTTCCAAATCAATCTTCCCGCATTTAATTGTTCCGCTTTATAATAACTTCTCCAGTACCATAATCTAACTTAAGACCATTACACCGCAAGAAATGATTTTCACTTTGTATAACGGAGGCTTCGCTTTACATTGCTTGAAGATATTAGTTAAAGTGAGGAAGAAAATATTTTATTTCGTATTAATATGTTAATGCAGGTTGCTTTACAAGTCGATGATGAACTTGATAGGGCATTAGAGGAGGACTAAGCAAGTCTGTTTAATATGCATAGCATCGTCATCCATTCATTCAATTTCTCTTCTACGAGAATTAGAAGTGAAATTTTGCATTAAAATTATGGTCAAGGCTTAGGGCGAAATTGTTAAAAAGTTCCAGCCATGTATTGAAGTTTTATTCATTGTTGTTATAAACAATAATAAGAATATTTTAAAGTTTTTATCATCAGACAATTTGCGATCCTCCCTGTTTAATATGAATGGTAAGATATACAGTATGTTATACATATAGAGTATTAATTTCTGTCATTATCAATTTATCAAAAAGAAAAGGAGATTATTCACATCATTTCGATAGATGACAATGCAACATGTAATGAGAATCCTTTCATATTTAAATAACATTTTTTCATAAAATGTTTTGTGTTTAAAATACTTTAATAAAAAGATCCAACTCTTTAAAATAAAAACTTCAATTTACTTTTAAGCAGGAAATTTAAATTTTTTTATTTTGTTTTATGCTTTCGAAAATGTGAATCCTGAAAAACTATCCATTTCTTTACAAGTGAAATATATATAACTTAAATGGATATAGCATGATATACAACTTGACACACCCACACATACACACATATATATATATATATATATATATATATATATAAAACATAAATAATTAAATGAAGTAAATTTTAAAAAGTATGTGTTACGTTTATTAGAGCAGTTATTTTCTGCCATAAATTGGCTTCATGGATTGCATCTCAATATCATCAATATCAATCAATTTATGGATTGCATCTTAATTAATTAATTAATTAAGATGCAATCCATAAATTAACTTTTATAGCCTAACTCGAAAATAAAATATAAAATAAAAATACAGATGCTAGTGTGTATTATAATACCAATGTAAATAATTCTTTGCAACTGTTTCTATGGCAGCAGCTGCCATTCAAATTAATAACATCACTAGCATCTCATTAATCATCACTAACAATTAAAGATGCCCATCAAAATTTATAAAATATTTTTAATTAGAAATTATTAAATTGTTATTACAAGTTAAATAAAAATTAGTTAATTAAAAGAGATTACTTTAGAAACATTTCAGAAATTCACAGTTATACGATAAAGTAAATTAATGTTTCAATAGAGTAATAAATGTTTCATTATCATTTATATTAGTCCTCATATGTTATCATGATATAATATAGAAATTATAAATGTTAAATAAAATGTTAATAAAAAATGTTAAAAATCATGTTAAATAAAAATTAGTTAATTAAAAGAGATTAATAAAGATTGTAGAAGTTAGTGTTAGATGTAGGATTAACAATCTTTAGAAACATTTCAGAAATTCACAGTTATACGATAAAAAGTAAATTAATGTTTCAATAGAGTAATAAATGTTTCATTATCATTTATATTAGTCCTCATATGTTATCATCATATAATATAGAAATTATTTTTATAATATCCAATATAGTCGTTTGTCTTGACAGTAATTAATGCCATAGTGATTTATAAATTATGTAGCGAATTTGACAGTTATTAATTTACATTTAAATGATCCTAAATGTCATTTTTATAGAGGGTAATGTAAATTAAATTTTGGCTGATGAACATAGAAATTTAAATTATTATTTTTCGAAATAAAAACTTTAACTGACTGAAATAAGTTTATTCGAAAGATTAAATTTAAGTGATTGCTGTATAAAATTTATTTAATGCATAGATAAAAATATATTGACATCAATGGAAAAAAAATAATTTTAATTTTACTGAATAATTTTAAATAAATGTTGGTTTTTAGAAATTGATTATAGAAACATAAAACTAAAATTTATTTGAATAAAATACCAATAAAAAACTTTGAAATAAGAAATAAGTTATATATGCATGAAAATAACGCTTTGAAATTGAGTTGAAAATATGTAATATATGTTTATTTTTTTAGTTTTTATACCAATATATGTGTAATTTTGAGACATGGCATTATATATTCAATTAAAAGCATTTATAATTTACTATGTATAAAGCTCTTATACTGTTTTAACATTATTATATATCAATAAGTCTTCCTTTTAAAACTTGTTCGTCCTATATTTTAATCTATTATAAAAGTGTAATCAATAATTCTTTTTTATTGCTTTAAATAAAATACAACATTGTAGCTAACAAATCTTAAAAGGGGTGTTTTTTGTCTATTGCTTCAAGTCCCTAAGCCTATCCCCTAAGCCTTACAATGTATTAAAGAAGGAAAAAAGAAGTCAAAAGATGCACTAACAAGATTTATTTAAAAAATAGTGACTGACTGGATATTTTTAAGAAGTTGACAGGCTCCTTTGATACATAATACGTTATTGCCTGGAGCTCAGAAATGACAAGAAAGTTTTGTTTTAAATGGCATGATATGATTAAAAATAAACCCCAATTTTTCATACATATTTTGAAGGAAAGGAAAGGTGATTCTTTCACATCACTCAAACGAATAACTATAAATTAAATGATAATTTCTTAACATCTGAACAACGTATAAAATATTTAATGCATAAACTATTATAATAATAGATACAACAACTCCACAACTTTTTAGAACTTAAATTGTTTTCGCACAAAAATACACAGACATATTTTTATTAATATACTTTGACATTTAAAATTGATTCCTTTTGAAATAATAATGGAATTTAATAATCTGAAAAGTGCATTTTATCTGTTCATTTGTTAATACTAAATATAATGAAATTGATATATTTCAATTTTGAGATATTTTAATAAGAAAATTTTGTAGATAATTTTGTAGAAAAGTTTTGTAGATAACTTTGTAGAAATTGTTTTGTAGATATTTTAATAAGAAAAAAATTAATATGATGTGATGCATGTTTCTTTGTTTTTTTCTCATTTTGGTTCATGAATTCTTTTTAACTTCTGTTACTAGACATGGGTCGAAGTTAAATGGTCTCTTTGATATTGGAGAGAAGGACAAAATTCTTCCACTCAGCATGAAATTCATTCATTTGCAAGCCGCACTGGGAAAAAAGCAGGAAAATTGAAATGATTTACATCAATTTTAGAAATTCTGCAACAATCTCCACCCCTTCTACTTATTTTTCTAAACCAGTAGTTCTAAGCCATAACCATTAGTTTATTAACACATCACGAAGTGGTATAAAGCTTTAATTCTTTTACATGTAACCAGATCACGTTATCACCATACAATTAACGTTACTACTAAGTCATAACTTTTTTCCTTTTGCAATTTACTTAAAACCACAAACGCTTAAAATGATTGATTAATAAGGATTTTACTACTGTGTCCAAAAGTAAGATCACTTTTCAATATAAAATTCCCGAGGCTTATAGAATTTCAATTTATTTTTCTTTTTAAGGTTGCTGGCACTGTCCTTGGCATCTGTGTGAAATTTGACGTCAAAATATTTGTTAGTGTTTGAGTTATGCTTGGCTTTGGGAGACGCATGCTAAAACGGATTCCGGCGATTTTTGAACTGTATGAATTAATTGAGCAAAGTATTTGCATTAAAGTATATTTGCGGAAACGTATAGAATGTTGCAGAATGCATTTGGTGAGCATTTCTATAACAAAAAGAAACGTTTAGAAGTGGTATAAACAGTGCAAAAGAAGGCAGAGAACGCGTTGAAGACGAAGAGACATCTGGTCGACCATCCACTTCAACCGACGAAGCTCACGCTTCAAAAATTTAAAGTTTTTGGGATTGCAAACCGTCGATTTACCATTAGAGACCTTGCTGCTAATATTGGAATTTCAATAGGATCGGTCAATTCCATTTTGAGCCTCAAACACGTCAAATCTCGATTGGTACCGAAAACACTGAATGCGCCAGCTCACACTACATTGATTCTTCGTGACATTTTCGCCAAAAGCGAAACTCAAATCGTTCCACAACTACCGTATTCACACCATGTGACTTCTGGCTATTCTCTAAACTCAAAAAGACCACCCGGGACACCGTTTTGTGTCGATTGAAGAGATTCAACATGAATCGCCGCGCGTTTTGAAGACCATCCGTGCTAATGACTTTTTAACATGCATTGTGTGCATTGTGTCCGGAGGGGATTACTTTTGAAGCCGATGAAATAAAAGTTGGGAGAATAAATAAAGATTTTTGAAAAAAATAACTGGTCTTTAATTTTCGGGCACAGTAGTATGTTAAAACTATTTTAATTTTCCAACATCTGAACATGCCAGTCTTCTACAATTAATCCAGAGGCTTTTCTATTTGACTTTATTGTATAGATCTATTAACATGAATAGAAGTTCCATCGGATCTAGTCTAGTGAAAGCATAGGCGATAAGTTAATACAAAAGATTATGTCGTACCACGATTCCAACAATTAGATAAACTTTTCAATGCGGAAGGTAAGCTGCGGAATAATGCTCAACAAAGCTTTGCTTATCACGGATTCCAACTGGAATTGATTATGTGAAAGATGTATAGTTGATTGGTTTATTTATTTCCTAGTTTGGGTCCTAAAGCACCAGGGCAGATAACGTCGTCTCTTCATTTGAGAAGAGCTTATGGCCTGATGAGAATGATAGTTGAAATTCATTTTATGGTTCTTATAGATGTTATTTATTCATTTATTTATTTATTCAATAAGTTTCCTTTAATTTTTAGATTTCACATTAGTTTTCCTATATTTTTTAAAACAATATAGTTGTTTGTAATAATTTCCTACAAATTTCTTAATTATGTACTTCATGCAAATTATTTTTTAACAATTAGAAAAATAATCCAGTAATTAGATAAACTTAGATAAGACTTAGACTAATTATGCATTCCATGCAAATTAATTTTTTTAAAAATTCAAATGTGCAAGTTGCACTGAATTAATTTTTTTGTTTTAAGAGAATTATAATCTTTATAATTATTTTTAATAATTTTTATTTAAATTTGTAGTTAATAACATATAATATTTATATATTTAACAGATATTTATAAATAATAACATATATTTTTTATTAGAATTTTTATTTTTATATAATTGCTCAATTTAAATCATGGTATTTGAATCCTGATAATGTAATTGATAAGTTTCATAAAATTGTTATATGCTTAAATAATGTTGAAAACTACTATATTTACAAATGTAAATACTAATTTTTTAATGTTTTAATGCCGTTATAATATTTAAATAATTACTTTTTAAAATTAGAATGCGATTATTACATTAAAATTAGAAACAATTTTTAAAGAAAAAAATTTATGCAAAATTACCAGGTATCAATTCCCAAACTGTTTTTAGTAGAAGTTTAGCTTATAACATTAAATACATAGACGATGTAATTATTGCGCTCTTCGTAAATAATAAAGTATTGAAAAAGTTGCCGTAAATTATATATTTATTTTCTATTGTTATCATGTTCAGTATAATCAAATATGCTTCATGAAAAATAAACAAGTTTCGTCATGAATTTGTATTTATCCCGCCAGCTTTTCTCTTTTGTTTCTGCAAATTAATAGAAACCACTTATCTAAATCACTAAATACTAAAAACTTCTTTAACATATATAATAACTTGAAAAATGTATGGAATTTGCTGAAATCACTACTATTTTGGCGGGATAATGCATTTTTACTGTTTCTGGCTTTGTGAAAAAGCAAATCGGCAAATCAATCTTTCTATTATATATTCCTATTCTTATACTACTATATACAGGGGCCTGATGGCCGAGTGGGTAGCGCTCTGGCTCTCGGTATCTGGTTCAAATCCCGGCTTGTCCATGGGTGCTTATATTGGTTCGGAATCCACTTTAAACCGTAGGTCCCGCTCCTACTAGGATCGTAGAGCATTGCGGGGGCATTGCTACTCCGCGTCCGTGGGTTACCATCAAGTTACGCGCGCCCCCTGGGTAATGCAAAGTGAGTAATGTCTGTGCAGCATTTGCCTTAAGGCATCAAAGACAATTGTCTAAGTGGTTGCCAGCTGCATTCGAACGAAAAAAATATTATATATTTATATTTTTTCTATATTTCTTATCAATCAATCTTTTATATTTTTCATTATTGCCTTAATCGTTATATAGGATGTATTTCTTAATTAAATAGCTCACATTAGTTTTAACACATTAATTATAGTCACGATAATTTTGTGTTAATATTAAAATAACCATAAAAATGTAAATTTTCATTGAATAGGTAAAAGTGAGCATGTTATACTATTCAATTTTTATAATTTACTTTGATGAAAAATACATAATACTTTTAGTTAATAGGGCATGTACGTCAATACATTTATGCCCTACATACATTTATGCCCGCTGTACATACATTTATGCCCTACATACATTAATACATTTATGCCCGCTGTTTTATATAATGTTTAAATTAGTTTACGTATTTTTAGTTAGATTATGTGTCAATATCAATAATTCGAAATAATTGACGTTCATTTATCAGAATAGAATCATATGTGTTAAATAAGAGCCAATTGTTTAGGAAAATTTAAAAAATGAATAAATAGATTTTGCTTGATTAAGACAATTTATTGATTCGTGGACTACAGGAATTATCTTACGTTTCTCACGAAAAAGGGCAAATATTTACAAAAAAGAACAGTTTAAACGAAATAAAATAGTTTTGAATGTTTTACAAAGTATTTAATTTGTTTAATTAACAAATAATGTTTACTTTCAATAAATTCTAATCGATGAGAAAATATGGTGTCTTCAAAAAATTTTTAAATCAGATAAAAAATTTCCATCTTTACAATAGAAGAATTTTCAAATATATATAAAACTAAAGAAATATTTCGAAAAGTGGAAATAAATTTAGAAAAATATAAGGCAATAAGATGTTCTTCACTTTTTTTTCAATGTACTGAAGAATCACCTTTTTAATATCTTTTTTCATTTTGTAATTACAAATCTTCTTTCAAACATTTAATTTAAGAACGAGAAAGAAATGTCCATTAATTTAATACTTCACTGATGATATTTCTAAAAATTCTTTTAAGTCGAATCGAAAACTTTCCCCTTCCATAAATATATAATACCACAAAGCAAGCGTTAAATGGCGAACATGCATAGTTTAAGGCTTTATTAAACATCTGAAAACTTTTCTGACTTTTGGAAATTTAATCGGTTTGGAAGCTAAGAAAGAAATTTCTTTTTCGTTTCGACCTTAATAGATTTTTGAAATTTTAGTCAATTTAAAAATGTGTGCTCTTTAAAATATTTTTATTGGTACTGACCGTTTCTGATGAAAGTATATCAAAGTAAATTGTTCTTATTTAGAAATAAATTTATTTTAGAATTATTTGTTATATGTTAGAAATATGAACATAGTTTTCAATAAAAATTTATGTTCTGTTTTACAAATAATTTCTTTCTTTTCTAATATTTCTAGCGTTGATTTTATGCTGTGTATTATAGAAGCATTTTCTGATTAATTAGAAATTTTTAAAAAAATTTTATTAATTTCAATGAGAAATCATCCATGATATAAATTAAATTAAATTATTTATTTAACTTCTTATATTTATAACTTTTTATATTTGTTATTGTGTAGAGTAAAAATATTTTGAATAAAATTTTTATATAATTTATTTTTATTAGTTTTAAATTTTTACACTTTATTATGCTTTATAGAAATTTACATTAGAGTAAAATGATTTTTTTATTAATAATTTCATGCATAATTTTAACTGTATTCTAAATCATTATTACATTCTTATATCGAAACCAAAATATATTTCATTTCCAAAATATTCACTAAAAATAGTATTAGTTAAATATTTATATTTTATATTATAAATGATAAAGAACAAAAATTATAATTGATATTTTCTAAAAATTGTAAAATTTCTTGAATTTCTCTTTATATATATATATCGAACAGCAACATATACTGATATAAAATAAGCGTTATATTAGACACGTTTTAATATTCACAATTCATAGCAAATTTTATTTATCTAAATTGGATTTCCATACAATAAAAATAAATCGATATACTTTTTTACACAAAATGTAGATACAAAAGTTTCGAAATATATTTTTTCCTTTAGAAATGTTTCATACTGTCAGGACAAATTTATACAATTGATGTGGCCGGAAATTGCCAGTTTTGTATTTTATAGGACATTTTTAATTTATTAAACCTTGTGTACTTTTTTGTTATTTTTACAAAAGTCTGTTAGGAAAACAGGGTGTGGTAGCTATTAAAGTAATGCTTTGCAATTACAATGTAAGTGTCAGTTTATTCTGTGTTGCTTAGTAAAAATGTGGCAAAGACTCAGATTAAAAATAGGAAATTTAATATAGTTATTCCCATATTTCCTCTATGGATACTTAATTCGCCAATTTTATTTAATCAGTCAGAAATCATTATTATCTTTAAAACCTTTAAACTTTTACTGTAGGAAAAATGTTTTAATGACTTTTAAATAATTTGAAAGGAACTTACTTATGTCAATTCTTTCATTTTTCGGAAAAAGAAAAAGAGTCAAATTATTAATTTAATTATTTTATCTTTGCATATGAACCACTATGCTTGCTGCCATTATTAATATCTAGGTTGTTAGTGCTGGGAATGAATATTGCATTGGATAAAACGTCTCAGACAGCCCATAAGCTACCTATTAATAGCGATACGCTTCTCAATCACCAACTGGTCTATTCATTCTTCAAAATAGTGAATATAGTAAACATTACCACCAGCAAGAACAGGTTTATTACCATCTTATATTGGAGGTAGAATATACTATTATTGATCCTCAAGGAGGTTTCCTGATTATTTTGTTTAATGAAAAAGTAGCAAAAAAATTTATATATAAATAAAATGAAATATAAATAAAAAATATATCTCACATTAATTCACACATTATTGCACTGGAAGTGCAATAAGATTATACCTTTATTCTATGGTGAATGTCAGATAATCCATATGCATCCTTAATTGGATGACATTCCTTCTGGTCCTCAATTTCTAGATTGTCTTAATTTACTCTTCATCCATTAGATAAGGAAAACATAGTATTGTGTTTATGACATTGCACTGGAACAGATTGATTCACGTATATCAACTCTCCTGATCTTGTGAAATAAAATCATCTGAATGAAATCCTAAATAAAATATATTTAGTATTTGTTATTCTTTAGTACTGCGGAATTCTCAGACGTGGTTATACTTTATTCTATCGTTTGAATTTGAAATTTATGCATTTTGAAATACAAAAACAGCATAGGGATTAATTACGCTGTGGAAATATTTTTAAGCATATTTTTCATGTCTATTGTTTATAAGGTGTAGGCGTTAATTATGTCGTGGAATATTTTTTAAAAACATTTTCCAAGTGTCTATAAGATATATTGTGTATTGTGCATCAAATGTCTATTGTTTCCAGGAATCAAAAATTTTTGCATTTAGGATCAAAATTAAATGATGTCTCTTTTAAAAATAAATAATAAATAATCTTAATCTAACTTCAATCAAAATAAGATAAATGTATAAAAATAGAGTATATAAAATACAACTAAAAGCATAACTTGTAAGGTTTAAGAGTGAAAAGATAAATTCAAGAAGCAAGATAGTCTAAAATTTTAGGGAGGAATAAATGTTCATAATAAATTCAAATGTTTACATTCTTTTTGACATAAAATATTCTTTCATATTTTAAACTGCATATTTTCAATGTTTTCTTTTTTGGTTTTATTTTTAAGAAATCACCTCGATAAAATTCAATTTCGTAGACATTTAGCTGTTAAAAATAAATATGAGCGATAAATTATGAAAGCGAAAGGCATATCACTTTCAAGAACAAGATTATTAATCAGCCACCATTAATAAGAATTAAAAATAGTATTTCCATACTTGAAATATAATGAAGAAAACTAAGAGAATTAAAGCGAATGTTATAAAAATGCAGCTTTTTTGTCACTGAGATAAGAACAAAAGAGATAAGAGATAAGAGGGTAAGGGTTATAATCTACGTTAATTTAAATTTGACTAAAAAATGCTAAAATTTTCTAAAGCATATTTGTCTTATACTTGATACAGTATAAAAAGGCTTACTCAAATAACATGCCGATCCAGATCTTTAAACTTTTTATTTCACATTACTTTTTGCATCTAAGCAAAAAGTGCTTCATCTCTATCTAATGTTTAAAAAAGAACTGTAGCTCACCACTTTTATTTCCCATAAAGCATCTGGGTATCAACCGATGGTTGTTTCAACGCACGCTATAATAGGGTTGCAATAAAGTTCCTCCAGCATAAAAACATTCCAAGCGATATAGGGAAAAATCTAATTTCAGAATCTATGTCCTCGTATCGGCATATATTGGGCTTAGTGTGTTGTGGGGCCAATACAATCCCCGCACACTCAGAACTAGACGATGGGGGTTTATAACACGGATATTGCAGCGTGATCCTGGACGTGAGTAGTTGGCGAAAAGAAGTGTTTTGGGTGAACACGAATTTCGAATGTGATGGGTTCTCATTTTTTACCTCCTCTTCTTTTATAAAGAAAACTGGATGGCATGTGAACTTTTTCAAATAAAAATGGAGAATAATAAGGTAGTTTTGGTTAGAAAATGATATATTTAATATAAATATAAATTTGAAAACATCATTTCTATGAAATCCTCATAAATACATACACACATATATATATATATATATATATATATATATATATATATATATATATATTATTGATCATACTAACAATAAATATCCTTGTAATAGTGCACAATTTTGTACGATACAGAAATCTAAATATGAATAATAATTAAATATTGTACTATTTTAAAATATGAAGCAACATTTAATATTCCACGTATCACTTTAAAAATATTCCTTATGTAAAATATCCTTTATAAATTATCCTATATAAGGTATATATGTTATATTGAGTGTTAATGTAACCCTTTAGAATGGCATGAACAAGCAATAGACAATAACATATTGGAAACATTATAATGTACAAAAAGAAAATATTTTTATTGAAAACAATTGTTTATGAGTTTATGAATATAGAATGAATGAATAATATAAATATGCAATGAATAATAATATAAATAAAATAAATATAAATATAATATATATGGACAGTAATAAAAATATACAACGATTTGAATTTTCTTTGTAAAAAGAGAACTTATGTTGATTTCAAATTAAAGTTATAGATGAAATCAATGCTTAAGAGGATCGTACAAAAGTAATATTGTACTATTGTACTACTATAATTATATATTGTACTATTTAAAAATATGAAGAAAAAAATTTAATATTCCGTATGTCATTTTTAAATTTTGTAATATATCCTTTATAAATTTATCGAATATAAGGTATTCCATATGCTACATTGAATCTTTAGTGTACCCTTTTAGTATGCCATGAACAAGCCACAAACAATGCAGAAGATATGTTATCTTAGCAAATTTACAAGTATAATGTCCCAAACTCATGTGCACTATGGAAGAAAAGACTAAAAACTTCCAACAAGCAGTTTTGTTGTTTACTGAATCTTCCATTGAAAAAACATTATTTTGAATGTTTAATATTGATATTTAATATTAACTAAATATGTATCCGTTATTTTAGTTTCTTAATATGTAATATTTATTAAACATAAGAGGTAAAAAAAACAGAATTAAACCCGTATTTTTCTGCATTTTTTTAAAATAGAGATGTGGTTTCTTCATTGTAGAAAGCGGTATAAAAATATTATTTTAGATAGAAAATTGTTTCGAAAATGTTACGGGTGAAGAATTGGCTGGAAAAAGATCAACGCCAAAGAATGGAAGGGACTCACCTTTTGGTGTTTATTCCGATCATGTCACGAGCACTCGAGAAGCAGCAAAACAAAAGCAAATTGGAAGGAACATGGTTTTCCAGTTTCTCTTCTTTTCCAATTCTATTGGCTTTCGAAGTAACAGGGAATTCGGGTGAGTGTTAGAATTTCGGAAAATACCGGAATATATACTTATTTGTCAACAAATAGGATCTTGTGTTGAGGGAGACAAAACACTGTCTTAAACCATAACAGCATTTCGTATCGAAGATGGTTTTGAAATAAAACATTGTATCATATATATCTCACTCAGTGCTCCTTAGTTTATTCTCTACAAGAGGCTTTTGGGATTGATGATATTCATTGAAAAAAATCCAACTCAATAATTCGGATTTTTGGTGAAATGAAACGGATTTAAATGAAAACATATTCCAGAACTGATCTTCACTATAGTCAGAATTATTATGATACTCCAAGTTGTGGTCTATTAAAAAAGGGGACACGAAAATATTTCATATATTAAAATTTTGTTTTACATTCTGCCTTTGCATAAATCTATCCTGAATAATTACTATGAGAGAAAATCAATTAATATGAAGTACTTAATTAAATACATAAATATTTAAGAGTACAACTTAAACAATTTTTAATGTAGTGTTTTCTAATGTCAGTTTCTACGTAACAGTAAATCTAAAATAAAAATTTCGTGTGACATTTGCATTTGTATAAATGTAGCCTGAATCATTCAGAGAAATTCAATTAACAGGAAGTACTTAATTAAATACATAAATATTTAAGAGTAAAACCTAAACAATGTTTTCTAATGACAGTTTCTAAGTAACAGTAAGTATAAAATAAAGATTTCGTGTGATATTCTGACTTTGTACAGATCTAGCCTAAATCGTTACTATCAAAGCAATCTAATTAATAAGAAGTACTTAATTGAATACATAAATCTTTAAGAGTACAACCTAAACAATGTTTTAATGCAATGTATTCTAATGTCAGTTTTTATGCAACAGTAAGTAAATAATAATGCCATTAAATAGAAATTTTGAAATTACGTATTTCAACCAAAAATGAAGAATAGTTTTGAAAACAGCTTATTTTATGGTCCTTATTAAAAACATAATTAAACTTATAAGTAAAGCGCACAACTCTAAAAAGTAAACAGTGTTTTGCCTTTATTTATATTTAAGGTAACATATGTTGCTTATTCTTAATGCACTAGGCCATATTTTCTTATTTTTTAATTTTTTTTGTCTAGAAATTAATTTAGGGCATGGTGAAGAAAAAAACGTAAAACAAAAGACTCATACACAATAAAATTTACTCTTAAGCTTTATGACCCAAAATGTAGCTTTAATTTAATGAACATTCTTTTAATTAAATGAGTGTTTAAGAAGTACAAGAGATAGTGTAGTATATTTCATGTAATAAATAAAGATTTATTTATTTAAATAAAAGCAACTAATTCCCAAGCTCTCTAAATTAATTACATAACTCTCTGTATTTGTTTCATAATATTTTTGATAAAGAGAAAAATTTAATCCACGAAGAAACATAATATGCTGAAGAATTTTTTTTTTTTTTTTGTAAAAGTAGTTAAATAACGAAAGTAAAGAAATTGGGTACACAATTAAATTAATAGAAATAAATTTTGTAATCTCAAAAAAAAAAAATTTCTATAACTTTTAGCTATTCAAATATTAAATATATAAGTATCAGCGTAAATACTGTCGTTTAAATAGAAAAGTAATTAACCTTAGCTTAACTGAATTTTTAAAGTTACATCGAAAAACATTTTATTCGAATTTAGTTGCATTTACTAAAGTTAATGGAAAGTAAATAAATTCAATTGGGTTCACTAATTTTAAATGGTTAGCAACACATAGAATATTAAACGCAACAATATTAATTAAACTATTTAAAATTGCTCTTCTTAATTTCTTACTCAATTTCTAATATTAGTTCACATTCTCTCTCTATATATCTTGTTCAAATTTTCAATCGTTTATAAAATACTTTTTATTCCTCCACCCAAGTTCAAATGCATTTTTTTGAACTTGTAGAGGATGACACTTGATGTTAATACTTTTTAAGATATTAATTAATTAATTAATTTTAGTTTTTGTTTAGATATAAGTTACATGCATCTAATAATAGATGGCGCCAGATGTAAGAGTAAAATTTCAACTTTATTTGTAAAGGACTTTTCTATAGTGAAAAAAAGTAGAAATTGGCTTTAAATTTTTTTTTTTATATTACTTGTTTTAATTCAACTATTGCTATTTCGTATCGACTTTTTTATAGAATGTGACTATTTTTACAAATTTTCAATCAATAAAACTCAATTTAAATCTATCAGTTGTGTCCTACTTTAGATAAAACAATGTCATATAATTTAAAATAATTAACTGTTACATATCGTATAATTTCTTCTTCTTCATTGGCGCAACAACCCCATGTTAGGCCAAGGACTTCTGCCTACTGGCAGATCTCGAGACAGGAGATGTTTTTTTACGGGGTAGGTTGTAATCTCTACGCTCAACGTTTTACAGCAATATTAGGCAAGGAACTACGGTTAAAGTGGATTCCTAACCACTACAAACATCCCTACCACTGCCGGGACTCGAACCCTGCGGCTTTAAAAGCCAGAGAACTAGTCCCTCTGCCATTATGTTTTTATTGTAATGTATTATAATTAACTTTAATAGCAATATTAAATATAAATGAAGTCTAATATAATTTAATAATAGTCTAACATATAATGTAATCAATAACTTAAATTGGTTAGACATTTTTTTTACTTAAATATAATTTTATTTTATATTTTCCTTATTTTGTAAACAAATAAAACAAAAAAAAGGAAATAAATCTTTCAGCAAAGTTTTATATTGTAAATTTAACACTTTTCTTTAATTGTCATATTAAATTTTCACATCATCTGATGAAGAAAAGACATTATTACATCCCCGATTAACTCTTTTTATTTAATATGATGATACATTAAATGTAATTCCATTCAAAAGATCTCTGTTTCTCAGAGCATTAGAAGCTTAGCCAGTGTAAAAGCAACTGTAAATGTTTCGCAATTACTCTCTCTGTTCTGTTTGCTTACAAAAATACGATGACAGTTTCTCCCCTGAAATTAAGCAAGAAGTCGTAATTAAACTTCTCTAAATGTGAAACACAATTAAGTTAGAAAGTAATTTTTAACTGGAGGGGTGTCACCCTGAGCAGTAACGACCTCCTAAAGCAAACTGAAGGGAAGTGGGAAAGAGAGTGTCTTGGATAAGTCAAGATGATAAATGTTGTTAATATATACTAACTCCTCTAAATTGGATAAAAGTCAAATTTTATAGATGTTTCGGATCAGTATGCTAATTTGAATCTGAATTACAGTAAATGCGATATTTATTAAATCTTAAATGATCAGTTTTTTTTTCTGAATGCAGTTTCGTTACAGGAAGATTATATTTTACTAAAACTCAAAGCATGCATTGCTATAATTTTTATCAATAAATTTTTATCCTGTTTTATTTTGTATTGTTATATTTTTTATCGTGTATAAACTTTGCAATTTAAATACTATATTAGGATCAGAATTATAATTCTCTGATTAGTCGCCAGACATTTTGAGACATTACCATGCCAAATATGTCTGCTATTAATAACTATGTTTGTACTCATTTTAAAACAATTAACGGGAAGTAAAGGCAAACAATAAAAATCAATAAATTGCAAGCAGTTCCTCACCAGTGATTATACACTAATGGGTATGGAGTCAAATGCTATTAAAATTACACACAATCACAGCTGGTATGGTTAGATTGCCTAGTTAATTGGTAAAATGGCATTTGTTAGTTGCACGATATTGCATTTGTTAGTGCACAAAATAACCGTAGAGCGACAACCAAACCAATTTTCTTCATTGGCGCAATAGCCCCATGGTGGACCAAGGCCATCTGCTTGCTGTCAGATTTCGAGACAGGAGATGTTTTAATTGTATTGTATTACTTTTAACGTTAATAGCAATTAAACAAAATTTTTATTAAATATAAATGCAATCTAATCTAATTTAATTAATATAACCAAATATGTAATGTAATCAATTGCTTAAATTTATTAGGCTTTTTTATTATTTAAGTATAATTTTATTTTATATTTTCCTTATCTTGAAAACAAATAAAACACCAAAAAAAAACCGAAATAAATCTCTCAGCATAGTTTTATATTATAAATTTTACACTTTTTTTAATTGGGATATTAAATTTTCACATCGTCTGATAAAGAAAAGACATTATTACATCCCCGATTAACTGTTTTTATTTAATATAATGATACATTAAATGTAATTTCATTCAAAAGATCTCTGTTTCTCGGATCATTAGAGGCCTAGCCAGTGTAAAAACAAATGTAAATGTTTCGCAATTACTCTCTCTCTGTTCTGTTTGCTTGCAAAATACGATGACAGTTTCTCTCTGAAATTAAGCAAGATGTCGTAATTAAACTTCTCTAAATGTGAAACACAATTGAGTTAGAAAGTAATTTTTAACTGGGGGTGTCACTCTGAGCAGTAACGACCTCCTAAAGCAAACTGAAGTGAAGAGAGAAAGAGTGTCCTGGATAAGTCAAGATGGTAAATGTTGTTAATGTATATTAACTCATCTAAATTGGATCAAAGTCAAATTTTATAGAGGTTTCTGATCAGAGTAGGTTAATTTGAATCTGAATCACAGTAAATGCGATATTTATTAAACCTTAAAGGATCAGTTTTTTTTTTTTTTTTTTTGAAGCAGTTCTTTTACAGGAAGATTATTATTTTACTAAAATTGAAAATATACATTACTACAATTTTGATCTATAAACGTTTATAATAAACTGTTTGGTAGAACTTTTGATCAATAAACGTTTATATAAACTGTTTGATCAACTCTTTGATCAATAAACATTTATAATAAACTGTTGATTTTTTATCAATAAACGTTTATAATAAACTTTTGATCAATAAATTGTTTTATTTTTTATTGCAGAAATGCAGGTCTAAACTTTTCAATTTGAATGCTGCATTAGAATCAGAATTATAATTCTGTAAATCAGGGATGGTCAACCCAAATGATCTTGCAGGCCACTTTGGAAATGCATCCTAACTTCGCTGGCCGCATATAAAATTATATATTCCCATATTAGATTTAGACCCACTATAGACATTTTTTTGGGGGAAGAATTAAAACATAATGAGTTATTATTTTTTTGTTTATTATTAGTCTTACATGTAAACATAAATAATATAATAATAATGATACTGAAACGTACATTGTACATTGTAAATAAATACATTACACTAAAAATGAAATATAAAAAATATGTATAATATAAACGTTCTAAAAAAAAGGAAATCATTAAAAAATATTTATTTTACTAGTGCGATATTTGATTCTCTACTCTTTCACTTAGCTTTTGCAAATCGATCTCAATCTGGGTATTTTCAAATTGTAATTGGTTGCAGTTTAGTATTCGTTATGCTGGAGCTTGTTTTGTGTTTGGTCAATTTCATTTTCGAAAAAAACGATTGGCAGGTGTAAGTTGAATCAAAAGCGCTAACAACTTAAAAGAAGAGTCCGCGGGGTGGCCACCCCTGAAATAAACAATGGCCAGTTTTTGAGAGATTACATGCCAAATATGTCTGCTATTATTAACTATGTTTGTACTCATTTTAAAACAATTAACGGGAAGTAAAGACAAACAATAAAAATCAATAAATTGCAAGCAGTTCCCCGCCAATGAATAAGCACTAATGGGTATGGAGTCAAATTCTATTAAAATAACGCAGCTGGAATGACTAGAAGGGTTAGAATGGCTAGTTAAATAGCAAGAATGGCTATATTTAAATAACTAGAAGAGTTATGGTTAATTAGCTAAAATGGCCTTTGTTAATCGTACGACATCACGAGTAGACGATCATGGATATCATAAGTAGACTATAGTCGCATGATATCACTAGTAGACGATCATAGTATACCAAAATTCTATTTTAGTTCATAGTCAAAAGTTATTAAACTTATTTTCACACGAATCAGCTAGTATTGGTGTACCGTAAAGGTACAAAAATGAAATGTTAGTATACTAGGAATAATCCATCGAGGTATCAAATAGGTTTTTAAAGTAAAAATTGGCGTAATATGTCCTTTCAGAATTATTTTTTTTTAAATTTCCAATGGCTAGGCAAAACGTTACATAGAACGACAACACTAAGAACAATAGAATTGGTAAGAACTAAGAACAGAAGAAGATCAGAGTCATTGCCTAACGAGTGATTTTGCTTCTCAATATTTTGACTCCTCTGTAGGTTCACGAAGGGCCCACAACCGAGCAAATGGTCCCTGTCCATAATTTCTAAAGAGTCACAAAATGGGCAAATAGGATCGGTTATAATACTTATGATGTGCAGATGGGCGCCAAAACCTCAGAATTAAAAGTTTTTTTTATTTCCAATGGCAGGCTACAATAAGTAAAAATAAGAAAGAAAAAACAAAACGAGAAAGAACAAACAACAACGAGAATCAACTAGTTGCTGAAAACAACAATATAGATTCTCAACCACTCCGATTCGGGGTATAGCTCGTTGATAGTTGCATAGGAAATACTCCTAATAACCTCACAGCTAATATCTAATTTTCGGGCAGCTGGAACAAGATCTGTGACCACATTAAAAATTCGACAGTCTAAAGGACTGAGCAAATTTTCAAACTCGGAATTAAGATTATAAGAGTCCTTCAATTTCAACACCTCTTGTAGGAAGCCTGCTTGAGTCTTTAGACAGTCCTGACTGGGGCTCTCCAAATTCCAGAGGTTGAAATATCTAGGGAGTCCTCAGGAATTTTCCCAAAAGCAGCACCAAAGCCTTTTCCTCAATTATTTTTCTAATGGCCAGTTTCAGTACAGAGAAGCATAGCGTCTGTAGGGGGAAGTTTTCACAGCTCTGGTGATCAGGCGAAGGGCTTGGTTATGAAAGGTCTCCAGAGACTTCCGTACCTGTTTTGAAGCACTAATCAAGGTTCGCAGCAGTATGTAATCACTGGTAGAACAAATGTTTTATACATGGTGTTAAGGGTTGTCCTAGAGCATACCCATCTACAGCCCACAAGACGCTTTAAGATGGGAAGTCTACTTGAAGCCTTATTAATTAATCTTTTAAAATTCGACTTCATCAAATATTTCTGGTTTTGTTATAATAAAAAAACCTAATTAGATAATATATTATTCTATGACATTTATAAAAAACAATAACAATTCTTTGTTTAATTAATTCATGAATTTCTATGCATGAGGTTATTAGTAAAATAATTATAAAATTATTTTAAAATCTATTCTTATTTTTATTCATTTTATAATCTTGATTGTTTTAGATTATAAAACTTTTTAAATAATAATTTTTAATTCAGAAATGAAAATTATAAATAAAATTTCCTATCTGACACTATTATGTGGCGAAATATTATATTTAAGGAAAATATTAATCGAGATCAAAATATTAATTTTATGAATTTATTCCTTAATTTTTTATCAAACTAAAATTGTAAAAAAATGTATCATTGTATCAAATGCTTTAAAAATTAAAAATATCTATTATTAGCCTCATAATTTGCAAAATCATTTACGAAAATACTTGTATGAGTAGTTCGCATTATAAATAAATTTAAATTCATGAATGTTATTTTATTACATAATTTTAAATATATATATTTTATTATTAATGTTTAAATGCGTATATTTTTTAAAAATATAGTGTACATATATATATATATATATATATATAAATATATAACAAGGTCCGAATATATATTTTTGAATATCTTAGACATACATCTTAGAAACTATATTCAAATAATTATATTTATAAAAGAAATATGTCCACAATCATCAGTGTGTTAGTAAAAACAGCAGAAGATAAACCAGGAATTAATTTAAACAACAAATTATAAACCCTTTCTAATTTTCTAGCACAAATCACATTTACTATGAGAACAAATGGATAAATATCCCGGGAATACAGTATCATTTGTTTCTTGCACTTTTAATTGTTATGAAGACAGAAATTAATTTCTTAGAGAACAAAAATGTTTGTTCTCTAGTGAAACCTTATAAAGATCTGTTACATTTTATCTTTGAGGAACATTTTTTTTTTATCTTAATGTTTTCAACTCAAAGAGAAACACTATACATCAAACTCATGTTGTCTTGTTAAATTTTGAAGGATCAGACAAGTATTAAAAATATTTTCTCGTTGGTTGCAGCAAACTATTTGACGAATTTACTCAACAAAAAAATTGATGAATATTATTTTTAAAACAAGTGGACAAACACAGACACATTTTGGAAAGAAGTAGTTAAATCTAATATCTACCATTTATTACTACCATCTAACTTATTTTTGCAAAAATTGAAGAATCATGAAAGCGAGCATTGAATTAATTCACGCATAATCATGGTAATATTATCTTTGATACGGAATAGTCTGTGTTATATGTGGTATTAAATTATTTGACTTCTATCTTGCATTTTATAATGTTCATGGAAATTATATACTTTATATATATATATAATTATTTTTTTATTTTTGTATAGACTTTCCTGTATTCATTTTTGTTATTTCCCTGTATATTACACTCACACACACACGCGCGCATGTATAATCTGTTATATTGCAATGCTCTTAGGTTAACTACAATCTAATCAAATGACTCGTATTGATAATACTCATAGACAATTAGATGGAACAATTATTAAATGACGACTCACAACAATAGACAATTAGAACACTCATAGACAATATTGCTAGTGATTAGGCAAGGGACAAAAATAATCAATAATTACTAGGTTAGCGCCTATTACTTCTTTTTATTGTTTTAGTGTTATATTATTAATAATTTCACACACATCTAACTGGTTGGCTGAGAATCACTAGAGGTACGCGTACTCAAGGTTGGAAACTGCTGTATTGTATACTAGTAACATCTAATAGACGATTAACATAAAAGTTTTAATAAAATTCCACTTACTAGTAGCATAAAACGTAAATGTTAAATAGCATTTTTTATGAAAATTTTAACTAGATGAATTGTTTTATCATAATTTATTTTACGTTACTTGTTACTTTTCTAAAACGTGTTTTTAAAATTTTACAAATAAAAGCATATTAATATAGTTTTTCATCACCATTAGCTAGCTACATACAATTTCAATAAAAAAGAAACAGCATAATAAAAAGTAACAATTTCATTTTTTATAAATTGATCCCTGCGAAATATAATTATTGTGCGATATGCTATTATGAACATATCGCACAATAGAGAATCTCATTTAATTAGAGGATATTAAGTCCAGTTAATTAGACGCTATCTCAAGTTAATTAATGAAGTTACGCTATCGATATATAGAGTTAATTAGAGAATATATTCTTATTATAAGCATTTGCATTTATAAGAATTATTCAATTATTTAAAATAATCAAATTTTTCTATATACTGGATAAATATTTTTAACACACCAAGAATGAAATGATTATTAAAATGAAATGATTATTAAAATGTGTTGAAAAGGGGGAAACGGTACGGCATCAAAAAAAGTGCCGTACCGTTTTAAAATAAAAACTTAAAATAAATCTATTTTAATAACAAACTAATAATAAAAGAAACACTATGTGCGAAAAATAAATAATAATTTGAACATAATAATAATAATTTACTCTCTAACCATAAGAAAGAAAATTGGAATTAGAATTTAAGATTTTTAAGAAACAAACATTTATGTCAACATAATTTAATAAACAAATACAGAAACATTATAATTTTCAGGAAATTGTAATTACATGAAGAGGAATTCAAAAAGTATCGTATACAGGGTGATTATAATTAAAGTCCCACTTTCAAAATGCTGTAAAAAAAAGAACCACTCGTCACAATGAGTTTAAATTCGAACTGAAGTCACCGATTTTGACCATCCAATTTGGTATGTCCTTGCTGTGGTGGATGGGCTTTCCACTGACAGTGTCACAAATATAGGATGACTTGGAAGTAATTTTTCAGTTAAAAATCCTGAAACCATAAAGCACATTGAACTCTGCAATTGGTTTAATGTGCAATTCATGCCAAATAAACGTTGTAATTTCAATTCAAAATATCACTGGCAGCTGAATTCACTTTCTTTGTGCCGCTTACAGCGCCATCTATTATTACACTTTGGAACTTTTTTGATGCCGTACCGTTTCCCCCTTCTTCAATTATCTACATTTAAAATTTGAACTCATTGTGACGAATGATTCTTTTTTACAGCATTTTGAAAGTGGGACTTTAATTATAATCACCCTGTACATGATTTCATTGTTTAAGTAATAAGACAATGTCTAATCAAATAAATTAAATTAAATTTACCAGAATTTCGTCTTTTGCTTATAAAATATTATAAATCAAAACCCAATGTAGTACTGCTTATAAATACATCGAATTAAAATATTTGAAAAAACAATTTATTCTTAAGTTATAAAACGACAACAGAACTTTTAAATAAAATTACCTCCATTGTTATAAATAAAAAAAAAAGCATTTTATATAATAAATGACATTCATAAACAATTTATATCTAAGTTGCCTTATTTTATAGAAAAGCACGAGCTTTTCTAAAATGGCTAACTGATCTTTTCTCTCGTTACATTTTATACTTCTTATTCAGAACTATTTTTCACGGATTGCTTTTCAAATGTAGGACTATTTTTCAAGATTTCGTCCATTATACCATCATTGTCAAGTCACTTTTATTCATTCTTGTTTTACCACCAACATTTATCTTCATTTTCGTAAACATTTTTTGCTTTTATGGCGGGGCTTGTTAGGCTTTAACCCTAACAGGTTATTTATCATTCTTTAACCAAATCTTGGTGGTTGTTATTTTTAAAGAAATCAAGGATATTTACCCTAATCTTTGAACAGTAGCTGTTTATTTCGAAATTCTTTTTATTATTATTATAAATATTCAGATGGTGCGTTTATTCATAACTACTAGTATTGATAAAACTTCAAAAGATTAGTACTTCGTAGAATTATTTTTTAAATGTAGTGAAACTTACATGGTAATTTATGACATCCATAATTCATGTAAATATTTATTATGTATACGAAATTGCATTACATTCCAATTATTGTTTATTAAGCTCGATTTGGAATTATGTAAATTAGTGACATTTGTTATTATTAAATGAAAATAAATACTTTGTGTCTTTTTTAATGTTTTCTTCTGACAACTCAAAAATAATTTTCAAAATCTATTTTTCTGAAAGGCAATTTTTATAAGATGATCTCCATTACTTGGGGAAAAATACTTCATTAATACAACAATAATTGCTGTGAAAAAATTAATGGTTCTCGTTTTCCAGCATTTTGAAAGTGTGACTTTAATTATAATCACTTTGTATATAATTTCATTGTTTAAGTAATAAAAACAATCTGGTAATTTAACTAAATATATTTAGTTAAATGTACCAGAATGTCTTTTTGCTTATAAAATATTATAAATAAAAACCCAGTGTAGAGTTCCGCATGAATACAGAATCGAATTAAAATATTTGAAAAAGATCAGTTATTCTTAAGTTATAAAATAACAACCGAAACTTAAAGAAAATTATCTCCATTGTTATAAATAAAAAAAAGGGATTTTATATAATAAATGACATTCGTAAACAATTTATATTTAAGTTGTCTTATTTTATAGAAAAGCAAAGCTGATCTTTTCTGTCCTTAAATTTTATATTTCTTATTCAGAACTATTTTTCACTATTTTTATATTTAGAACTATTTTTATATTTCGTCCATTATACTATCATTGTCAAGTCACTTTTATTCATTCTTGTTTTACCACCAACATTTATCTTCATTTCCTTACACATTTTTTTTTTCTTTCATGGCTGGTCTTGTTAGGCTTTAACCTTAACAGGTTATTTATCATTCTTTAACCAAATCTCAGTACGTGTTACTTTTAAAGAAATCAGATATTTACCCTAATCTTTGAACAGTGACTGCTTATTTTAAAACTCTTTTTATTATTATTACAAATATTCAGATGGTTTATTATTCATGACTATTAATACTGATAAAACTTCAAAAGATTAGTGCTTCATAGAATTATTTGTACATGCAGTGAAATTTTTATTCCTGTATAAAGCGTGGTATTTTATGGCATTCATAATTCCTGTAAACATTCATTAACAGACATGTTAATTTTTGTAGAAAATTTAGTAAAAAGAAAATATTGAATTCATATATATCATCAATATTTTAGATATATATTTACTAACTTAATATATATTGTTATAACTTAATATATATTTTCATATCTTAATATATATTTATTGATAATAAAATCATCATTAAAAATAATTTATTTCCACTTTGCATTTGTTATTTATCATCTTATAGCAGCCTCCCACTAAGTTGTTAATTATTTTACTAGGACTATTATTTATTTTATTATTGTTATTATTTTATTTCTATTATTATTTATAGTTTTATTGTTTTAATTATTTCAAAAAAATTACAATATTGCTCATTTTAATTAATAAACATATAATTAGCAAGAAGTAATGATTTATTAAAAGATAATCTAAAAAATTCATTATGTATAGGAAATTGCATTTTATTCTAATTATTGTTTATTAAATTCGATTTCGTATTATATAAATTAATGACATTTGTTATCATTGAATGAAAAGAAATACTTTGTGTCTTGTTTGAGTGTTTCCTTAAAAATAATCTTCAAAATCTATTTTTAGAAGACAATTTTACATGTTGATCTTCATTATTAGGAAAAAAAAATACTTCATTAATACAACAATAATTGATATGAAAAAAAAGTAACTTTTTTTACTTAAGAGTGAAATACCAATTAACAAGGAAACTAATATGCAAATTGCAAAAGAATAAAATAATGCATAATGACTACACATTTTTCAGTCTAATTAATTTTGTTTAGAACATGGAACGGAAAAAAGATATAAAAACAATATCTTCGTCTTACTAAATATTCTACAATAATTAAAATTTCTGTTAAAAAAAACTTTTAAACTCGATATATCACTAATTGTATAAATTATTTTTTAATACATAATTATTTCTCGCTAATTACATGTTCATTTCAAATTTATTAATTACAGTGAGCAGTAGTATAACTTTTAAAATAATTAAAATTATAAAACGATCAATAATAATATTAATAAAAAATTAACATAGCTATTAAAATTTAATAAAGTGAATTTTTAAACTGGATATAATCTCAAATTGTGTAATTATTTTTTAATACATAATTATTTCTTGCTAATTACATGTTTATTTCCAATTTATTAATTAAAATGAGCAATATTGTAGACTTATGCAGTATTGTATACTTTTAAAATAATTAAAATTATAAAACAATCACTAATAATATAAATAAAAAATTAGCATACCTGTTAGACAAATTTAATAAAGTTAATTTTTAAACTGGATTATTTCGCCCAATTTTTTAATTATCTTTTTAATAAAAAATCTATTCTTGTTAATTATATTTTATTTATTAAAAAACGAGCAGGATTGTAACTTTTTAAAATAAATAAAATAATCAAACAATAAATAATAATTTAAATAAAATAACAACAAAAATAAAATAAAAAATAGTAAATAAAATTGTTAACAACTTAGTGGAATGCTGCTATAAAATGTTCAATGGCTAATGCAAAGTGGAAATAAATTACTGTTATGGTGATTTTAATATTAATGAATATATATTAAGATATAAAATATATATTAAAATTTATATGTCTAAAATATTGATCATATAGATAAAAACAATATTTTCTTTTTACTAAATGTTCTACAAATATTAACACTCCTGTTAAAGAACGAATTTTATAAAGTGAATTTTAAATTGGAAATATCCCCAAATTTTTTAATTAATCTTTTAGTAAATAATGAATTCTTGTTAATTATATGCTTATTAATTAAAATGAGCAGTATTGCAATTTTTAAAATTATTAAAGCAATAAAACATTAAATAATAATATAAATAAAATAATAATAATAATAATAAAATAAATAATATTCCTAAATAAAATTATTTACAACTCAGTGGAAAGCTATTATAAAATGTTAAATAGCAAATGCAAAGTAGAAATAAATTGTTGTTATGATGGTTTTAATATTAAGAAATGAACATCACAATATTATTATTATGTTTCATTTTTTTAGCATCCTTGTTTATTTATTTTCCATTTATTATTGATATTTTCTTATACATATAAATATTTCATTTGCAATTGTCTCGAGAAATTTTCAAAGATATGTAATATATTAATTACCAATCAATTTGATGCCAATTTTTGTTTCAAATGCATTTTATTCTTCTCTTTCTACTAAAAAACAAAATACAAATAAGCACTATAAACAAGAAAATCATCAAGAGAAAAAAAGAAGAGTGAAAAACCGTTTGCCTTTGCTGTTTTTGTCATTGACAGGTCTTTTTCCTTCCAAATATCTCCCATGCGGGTCGTTGTTACACACTCAGATACATTACACTGCAAAGCTCTTAACGAAGAACAATACGAACAGGTACTGTGGAGTTTAGTGGTAAATTTAAATGAATACCTTCAGCAGGCAATATTAGAATAGATGAGTTCTTTGATGCCCCTGGGAAATGGATGGTGCGAGAAGAAATTTAAAGTATTAATAAAAATTCTTTTTACCAAAAATATTGTTGGCAGTCAGTTCTGTTTCGTAATTGTGCAGAGGAAGGTATTTTGTTGATGTCTGAATTGTTGCTACGGTTTTTTTAAGATTCAAACACAGGATTTCTGAAATGGTCAAGAGGGTTGGAAATTTATAGGGAAATTTTGTTTTGGTCTTATATAAGTTCTGATTATGTGAATCATTATTTATTTAATACTGAAACTTTAGCCTGCACTTATTTGTTTCTTAAGCATGATGGTATTGTATAAAATTATTTTGATAAAATGATTTGTATATTGAATACAGATTGTATATAAAAATATAATTTAAGATATATATATCTAAAATATTGAGGATTGGTATAAAATCAATATTCTCTTTTTAATAAATTTTCTTCGAAAATTAATATTTCTGTTAAAGTACGAATTTAATAAAATGAATTTTTAAACTTTTCTTGAACGTGTTTTTATTATATAAATAATTAACTCTTGCTAATTATATGCTTATTAATTAAAATGAGCAGTATTACAATTTTAAAAACAATGAAAGTAATAAAATAATAAATAGTAACATAAATGACATAATAATAATTATAATAAATAATAAATTAATATAATAAATAAGATTGTTAACAACTTCGTGGAAGGCTGTTATAAAATGTTAAATGCCAAATGCAAAGTGGAAATAAATTAATGTTATGATGGTTTACATATTAATAAATGATCATCACAATATTATTATGTTTCATTTGTATTATTATTTTTTCATTTATGATTGATATTTTTAATAGCATATAAATATTTTGTTTCCAATATCTATATATTTCTCGAGAAATTTGCAAAGTGATACAGTATATTAATTATTGAAATAATAAATAAAGTTAAATAATTAATTACTTTTTGCTAATTATAATTTATTATTTAAAATAAGCAGTATTGTAGATTTTTAAATAATTAGAATAATAAAACAATAAATAATAATAAACAATAAAATAGTCTAAAATAAAATTGTTAACAACTTAGTGGAAGGCTCAGTGCCTATTATATAATGCTAAATGGCAAACGCAAAGTGGAAATAAATTATTGTTATGATAGTTTAAATATTAATAAATTAACAGCACAATATTATTATTAAGTTTTGTTTTTTAACATATTTTTTTGATTTATTATTGATATTTTCACTTACACATAAATATTTTATTTGCAATTGTCTCGAGAAATTTTCATGGAGAGTCAATATATTAACTACCGATCAATTTGCTACCAATTTTTATTTCAAATGCATTTTATTCTTCTTTTTCTACTAAAAACAAAATACAAACAAGCACTATAAACAAGAAAATCATCAAGAAGAAGAAGCAGAGTGAAAAACCGTTTGCCTTTTGCTGTTTTTTTTTGTCGTTGACAGGTCTTTTTCCTTCTGAATACCTCCCATGCGGGTCGTTGTTACGCACTCCAGATACATTACACTGTAAAGCTCTTAACGAAAAACAATACGAGTAGAGGCTTTGGAGTTTAGTGGAAAATTCAAATGAATACCTTCAGCAGGCAATATCAGAATAGATGAGGTCTTTGATGCTCCTGGGAAATGAATGAGGCCAGAAGAAATTTAAAGTAATAATAAAAATTCTTTTTAGCAAAAAATATTATTGGCAGTCATTCCCTGTTTTGTAATTGTGAAGTGGAAGGTGTTTTCGTTGATGTCTGAATTGTTGCCACGGTTTTTAAGATTCAAACAGAGGACTTCTGAAGCGGTCAAGAGGGTTAGACTTTGTTGGAAATTTTGTTTTCGTCTTATATAAGTTCTGATTACATGAAACATTATTTATTTTTGGTAATAAAACTATATCATGGACATATTTGTTTCTTAAGCATTATGCTATTCTATAAGATTATTTTGATAAAAGAATTTGTATAATGAACGCAGATTGAATATAGAAATATAAATTAAGTTATATTTATCTAACACATTGATAATTGATATAAATTGTTTCTTTTTTTTTTGCTAAATTTTCTACAAAAATTAACATTTCTGGTAAATCGAGAATTTAATAAAAGTTAAGTTTTTAACTAGATATATTCCCAAATTGCCTAATTGTCTTTTAATAAATAATTACTCGTTAAAGTTAATAATAATTCCTCTTAATGTTGTTTTAATATTAATAAATGAACATCACAATATTATTATTATATTTCATTTTTATATAAAATATTATTTTTATTATTTTTATATAAAATATTATTTTTATTATTTTTTATAATAAATAATACTCTAAATAAAATTGTCAACAACTTAGTGGAAAGCTGTTATAGATTACTAAATGGCAAATGCAAAATTGAAATAAATCATTGTTATAATGGTTTTAATATTAACAAATGAACATCACAAATTATTGATATGTTTCCTTTTTTATTATCCTTGCTTACTTATCTTTTCATTTATTATTGATATTTTCAACTACACATAAATATGTTATTACCAAAATCCATGATTTTCCCAAATTCACTAAGATGAAATACATTAACTACCAATCAATTCCATATCAATTTTTATTTCAAACGTATTTTTTATTCTTCTGTTTCTACTGAAAAAAAACAAAATACAAATATAAGCATTTTAACCAAGAAAATCACCAAGAAGAAATAGAGTGAAAAACCGTTTGCATTTGGTGTTTTTGTCGTTGACAGGTCTTTTTCCTTTTGAATACCTCCCTTGCGGGTCGTTGTTACGCACTCCAGATGCATTACACTGCAAAGCTCTTAACGAAGAACAATACGAGCAGATGCGCTTGAGTTTAGTGGAAAATTCAAATGAATACCTTCAGCAGGCAATATCAGAATAGATGAGGCCTTTTGATGCTCCTGGGGAAATGAATGAGGCCAGAAGAAATTTAAAGTATTAATAAAAATTCTTTTGAGCAAAAAATATTGCTGGCACTCAGTTCTGTTTTTGTAATTGTGTAGAGGAAGGTGTTTTCGTTGAAGTCTGAATTGTAGCCAAGGATTTTAAGATTCAAACAGAGGATATCTTAAGTGGTCAAGAGTATTAGACTTTTTGGAATTTGTTTTCGTCTTATATAAGTTCTGATTATATGAATCGTTATTTATTTAATACTAAAACTATATCATGTATATATATGTTTCTTAGGCATAATGCTAGTATAATATATTTTGATAAAAATTTTGTGTTTTTAAGGCAGATAATATAAAAACACATTTATATATATATACATATATATTATTTTGATAAAAATATTTGTGTTTTGAAGGCAGATTGAATATAAAAACACATTTATATATATATATATTATATATAATAAATATATTATATATTGAATAAAATTATGGCATATTCTGATAAAATTAATGTTCAATAAAATTAAATGTTAAATTGATCAATGTGACGAAAATAATTTAGGATAAAAAAAATTGTTTATTTTCAAAATAAAGACATTATTTCATTAATTTCTAACATTTTATAAAAGCTTAAAATTATTTTATATTGAATCCAAGCTCTAATACAATTACATAATATGAAATACTGGAAATATTTTATATTATGTAATTGTATTAGAACTTTAATTGTTGTGTAGTTGTTTAATTCTTTTTTAATGGTAATTAGATTTTAGAATATTTTTATAATGATCCCAATCACTAATACAATTGTATAATGTAAAATACTAGAAATAGTTGGAAGACAAATGTTTTAATGTGTAAAATAAAAATAAATATTATAAATTTTAAATAATACATAGATATATATTTTATAAAAACAGACAATAAAAATGAAATTTTAATAAATTGCAATATTGTGCATAACTCAACTATATAGATAGCATTAAATATCAAATTATACAATATTCTTTAAATATTTATGAAATTTTTGCATGAAATAAAATAATTACCATAAAAGTGTATTCCATTGTTATACTGCATTTTAATGATAAATACAAAAATATTTTGTCTTGCATTAAAAGTAACAAATTAGCTTATATGATACATTTTAGTCATTATTTTCTTAATGTTATTTACGCTTAGATAAATGAGAAAAACAATATCAAAAATTTGAAAAAAGGAGAAAAGAATTAATTGTCATAAATAAACCAATTTTTGACTAATTTCAAGGATATGAAAATATATAAAAAAAATTTGAAGTGTGATATTTGTAAATACATGAACTAAAGAAACTCTAAAGAAAGGAAATTGCAGAAAATTTATTTTTTTATTCAATAGAAAAGGAATTGATTAATCGTTTTTAATTCATTTTATGAAAATAAAATAAAAGTGATGTATTAAAAATTTCATATTTTTGAAGAGTATATCGCTATAAAGCATTCGTTCACAATTTCTAACATATTCCATTTTTATTAACAATTCTTTAAAAGATTTCAAAATGATTTTTTATATTAATAAGATTTTAAACAATCAAATAAAAATAATATTTATGTATAAATATCAATAAATGTCCTTCTAAAAGTAGAACAATTAATTTATTTATATAACAAGTCAATAAAGTAATAAATTGCTGAAAATGCTAATGTTTTTATTAATCTATATTATTTTTATGTATCGCTATTAAATTTGCATTTGAATCTGTAATAAATAAAATAGATATGTTATTTCTGATAGAAACTCATACTTTTAATATTAAAAATGTATGATACATATAATTAATCAACGTAATATTTGATAGAAACTTATTTTTAGTGAGTGAATTTAACATGAGAATCTCTAAATCGAACAAAGAGAATAATATCATTAACAACAATACCAAAAACATCAATTAAACCTCTCTATCTAGGTCATGGATTATGTAGCACCATAATAAAAAACATAAAATCAAATTTTAAAAAAAAAAAAAAAAAAAAAAAATTGTCGACATTTTTTTTAATCCATGAAAACGAAAATTAATCTTTCGTTGAATTTTGATAAAAGATAAAGGGACAATAAAAAAAATACATACTTTCGATGCTTTGAAAAAAAAAGAAGATAAAAAGGAAAACAAGAACCTTTGAAAACACCCCCCTTTTTTTTTTATTTTCTTCTTTAGGATTCAATCAGTGGAAGAGAAACCCTTTTGTTATAGTCTTGTATCATGAAATAACACCATCACAGATTCTTTTACAAAAGGTGTTTACTAAGTTTTATACACTGGTTCTCCATGGTTTGTTGACATTGGGTTCTTTGCTAATTTCTTCGTGTTGAACTAGTTGATGAAAAGCTGCTAGAAGTCTTGGAGGGATGACTTTAATAGGCTTTTTTTCTTTCACCAAGCTAACGTGCTTACTGATGTGAAAAATTACCGGGATTGTTAAAAATACCTTTCGATAAAATACTGTATGGCCTTGAAGAAAATTAATTTGCATACGTCTTTCAACATTTCTGTGTGTATCTAGTATTCTTTGAATACATTTTTTGCTATATGTTTTTTGTTGGGGTAAGTCGAAATGTGATTACTTACGCTATTTCTTCACATAATGGGAAAAAAGAGATCTAAAGGGAAATGAAAGCGCAATGTTTTCGTACACGTTTTTTTTTTTTTTTTTTGTGTGTTATTACTTTTATAACTGAACTAAAAAATTAAGAAAATGGGAAAAATTAATAAATTTTGCTCCTGCTTTATTTTTTAAAGTCGGTTTTGAGTTCCTTCAACATAATTGAAGAAAAGCAAGATAAAACCCTTTCACAATCTAAATTTTGAAAAACAAATGTATCACATTATAATAGCAAAAAATGGCATTTGTGTAAGTAGATGCATTATATAGTATTATATAATAAAACATATATTCTACATATAACATTTTATAATGCATTTTGCATTATATAACAAAATTAAGATTCACTTATATTATGCATTATAGAACAAAATTTCTTATAATGTGCATTACGTACAAAATCAAAAATGCTACATGAAAACTAATCCTTTATTAGTATATTTTGAAAGAAATTAACTTTCCACAATTTAAATAATTCAATATTTTCTTCATTTCCATTCATCATATTTAATTCATTTCTTCTTTTTCATTCTCATTCTCATTCATTTTCATCATCACTGAAATTGGTCTCATGGCCAATTGGTTAGCGCTCTGGAGTTTAGTTCTTCAGATTCTAATCCTGGCGGTGGCGTGGATGAGTGTTAGTGGTTCGGAATACACGTTAAATTGTAGGTGCCTGTCTAATTAGCCTGAAGTGTACACAAAATGTCCGCAGAACGACAACCAAATCAATCTTCTTCATTGGCGGCCAATCTACTTCATTCAGACGGTGGGCCAAGATGTTTTCTTTCTATGAGGTATGGTTACCAGGCCCTGCGCCAAAACTCTCTACAGTTATATTAGATCGTAACCTACGTTTTAAAGTGAATTCCGGGCCACTACAAACATTCATGCCACCGCCGTGTTTCGACCCCAAACCTGTGGCACCAAGCACCAGATAAGTTAATATTGGTGCACTAAAAATAAGACTAAATTGCGAATTGGTATTTACTGTTCCGTTAAAGAAAAATTAATGAATTTTTTTAACAGAAAAAAAAAATCTTATTGCAAAAGCATTTGTTTTTCTGATCACATGATCCAGGAATTCACTATGGATATTTTTATGTATTTGACATTGGTATGTACGCATATTTAAGAATAGCAGGGGGAAATCAATGCTTTCCATATAAAGTACGAGATTATGGAGCAAATGATCCTCATCTGCATTTCAGACTGAAAGAAAAACAACAACAGAATGTTGAATTCAGTAATACCTATATATATAAAGCCCGCGATTTGCTTTTCTTAAAACATAAAAACTAAATCTCTCACAAATTCAATTTCTTCTGTGAATGAATTATTTTTCTCTAGTCCGTGTGCAATAATTTAATTATTAATAAATTATAAATTATAAATTTATTATTGTTATTATTCAATGAAATTAAAACCTTTTTGGTTTTATCGATTGGTGCCATCTGGTGGCATCATAATTGAGATTTATTTTTCAATTCCTTCTATTAGCTCACACTTTCCCTATATATATATCTTGTTCAAATTTTCAATCGTTAATAAAATACTTTTTATTCATCCACTCAAGTTAAAATACATTTTTTTTAACTTGTAGTGGATGACACTGGATATTAATAAAGTTTTTAAAATATTAATTCATTAATTAAATGTAATTAATTAATTAAATTTTTTTTTTAGATTTAATTTACATATCAACCATTAGATGGTGCCAGATAAACTTACAAAATAAATGAAAATTATTTATAAAGGACTTTCTACAATAGTGAAAAAAAGTAGGAGTTGACTTTAAATTTTTTTTTATATTACTTGTTTAATGTGTATTTTTTTAATTCACTGTTATATAAAATATATTTTTTACTTTATAAATTCTTTATATAAAGATAGAGAACAATATTGCATACTAATGAATAATTTAAGTAATTATTTAATTAACTTTCCATGTTTATCTTTATTTATGAATAGTGCCACAAAATTTAAACTTTAACAGTTATCCCATCATTTACGATTTTCTCAGCTGAGCAACTCCGGTTTAATTTTGCTAGTAAGATGCAAAATAAGCAAATAAATTTTACTGAATTATACGTAAACAACACAAAAATCTATGGCATCCCATATAATTTTATATAATCTTATATATATATATATATATTACTTCAAATTTTTAAAATATTGATAGAGAACAACGTTGTATACTAATTAACATTATTGCATACATAAAATTTTACATAGATTTACTACACTTCGAAATAGAGAATAGAGATCTATATGATTTTTCAGGATCTTTCTTTTAATTTATATCTTTTATAACTTTACGTTATATACAGATGTTTAATGATTTATTTTATTCGCATTCAAAAATATTACTTTCAAGATAAACAAAGTTTTAGTTACATTTCATTAGCAAACATAAAAAGGACTCTCTCAGAATTCAAAATCTTAAGTACTGAAATTTGATGCTCTGAATTTACATAATGAGAGTTTGTTAATAAAACTGATAAAATCTCTAAAGAGATTATGTATACGGATTAACGATAACGCCATTCACAGCATCAGATTAAATAACTTTATCTACTCGTATAAACATTTTCGTTACATAATAATCAATTTGTGTATCTATTGATTATATAATCCATTAGATTGTTAGGGATATTTCTTAAATTTTCTTAATAATTGTCTTAAAATATTTTTTATTCAAAAAGATTAATTTATTTTATTTTTATAACTTCTCAATTAATTTATATTTCAAAAGATTTTCCTATAAAATATCATTTATTTATTTTAATTTATCCAATATTGGATAACAATAACTGCAAATTAAATTACTGAACTATTTCAGTTTTATAAATTTGATCTAGTAATTATATCTAATGATTCTAATTGCGTGACTGTGTTTCATAAATTTTCTTTTTCTCTTTTTCTTATCGTCTAAATTAAGTGAACATTAATCGAATAATTAATGAACTGTGTTCTCTTTAAAAAAGATGATATAATCGAGCTTTTGCATTTAAATTGTAACGTTTCAGTTAATATTTATTGACTTATTTATTATAGCATTTTTCTGTCTGATTTCATGTTTGAAACGATAGTAAGAAAATAAATTTGTTTCATAAAATAGCTATTGTTTATTTTAGTGTCAGGAATAATTGAGGCAATTATAATTTTTTGTTTTTATTTTATTAAACGCCAAATTTTTTAAAAAATTATTTTCAATTATTTTCCTTTGCTAAAATTTTTATTAAAAGTGTGATTAATAAATTTTATTTTGAGTAATAGTTGCTTATTTACGTATATAGTACAACCAATGGATGTTTTTAACTAATTCATAAAGTTCTTCTTAATTTTGTTACTTATTTTTGCTAGTAAAAATTTTCTCAAACTGACTAATTATTCAAAAATCAAAAAATATCAAATTTATTATTTTATTATAAAATTAAAAAAAGCATTATAATTAATTTTATTCAAAGGGAAAGTGTAATTACTAATTAAAAACTTCAAAACTGTAAAAAATTTACTCTGTAAAAATTTACAGTACTTTTCAAGAAATACATTCTTTGAAAATGCATGCTGAAATATGAAACAATTAGTGGCATAATCAAATCAAGGTTTTTAAAAAAACAATAAAATTTTTGTTGCGTACTTTTCAAGAAAGTTTTTAATATTTTTTAAGCTAAATTTTTATAAAAATAAAATTTAAATTTTTTATTAGTTTAAAACTTTATTTATATGGTGGTTTTCGGTACACATTGAAATTCTTAAGCTGCATTTTTTATTGTTTGAACTTCAATAATAAATTAACTTTACACAAAACACTTGTAAACCCCCAAAAAAATTGTTCTCTGAAACTAAGAATATTTTTAGTAAAATACATTTATTCTCGTTTGTTTACTTCATTAACTTTATATTTGTTTTCCAACAGCTTATTGTTATTTTTATATCAATAAACTATTATATTTTATTTATTTTTATTTATTTATAATACTGATTATTTTATTATACAATCTAGACCTTTTCTATTTACACAATTATCCATTTTGGATGTTTATTCTTATAAGTTTACTTACCACTTCTTTCTGTAAATCTCGTGATGCACTTTTGCTGTGCGTTTGTGTCTTACAGAAAAGTGCTCTCCATTTAGTCTTCTGCACGCTATTCCGTTACACGCTAATTGCTTCTTTGTAATGGACTAGCAAATAGGGTTTGATGCTGCTCGACTATGGATTTAACTGCTATTTAACTATTACTAAAGATTTCGACTTAAATATTTTCATTTCCATCAACATGAAACTAAAAGTTATTAAATCAAAGGAATAAGTTGGTTAAACAATTTAATAATAGGTTTTCATCCGAGGCACTTGTAAACCTGGAAGAAATTGTCCTGTTAAACCATAGAACATATATATGTATAGAAAATTAAACAATAGGTAAAACAATAGTGCCTTTAGGAGCGAAGTATCAATCTTGAAATATTTTCAGTGTATATAAAGGAATGATTCCCATTAATTAATTTTAAAAAATGAAAATTTCTGAATTTTTAACTACAAATCTTATCTAAAATTATAAACTCAGAGTAAAAATACTGGTAATTTTTATATTTTTTAATTCTTGGAAATAAATATAGACTGATAAATATCTTGCTTTATATATAGAGATAAAAAAAAAGTGGAAAAGATGTAAACTGGGGGAAATTTACAGGTAATTTACCTTGATAATCTTGGAAAAATCCATTCATCAACTCATCTATAGACTGAAATATTTTCCCCGAATGTGTCTTTTAATACTTTCGTTAATGAAATGCAAACAGTAATAATTAAGCTTTTTATTTTAGTGTTTATTACATGGGCTCCAACTTAGAACATAAATATAAAGAAATAAGCATTCACATTTAAATCAAACTCATGTTTTTTTATTTCAGTATTTCATGTTTTTTTTTTATATTTCAATTTTAAAATAATACGACTTTCCTAATTCAATGTGCAAACCATGAATTCATAAATAATGAGCCTCTAAATTACTTTAGCGAGTAAAACCTAAACTTATATAACTTCTTTGGCAATAGCTCCTTTTCGCCAGTGATAAATTCTTAATTTCATGTGTAGAGAGATAAGACGACATATGATGATACTAGACCTTAGGGATAAGGCAGTGACTACAGGAGATAAGACATGTCGGTGATACTAGACCTTACAAATCAATTAAATGTCCTGGTTTTCGAGCAGAATATCTTTTGTGCTGTCTTGTTCTATTGAAGTGTATAGTCTACTATACACTTATGAATGATGATTATTACGGATTAGACTGAATGATGATTATTACGGATATTTCAATGGTCTTAAAGCGAGCTTCACTGAGATGCTGTAAGGTGTCACTTAAAATGAATAAAGTTTGTAACTTATAGTCATGTCGTTATGAAAGTGAGGAACTCAAGTGTTTTTAATTACTTATATTTTTAATAGTTGAGAGATTTTGCATTTTAAATGAGCAGCTTAGTTTAGTTAGCCTTACGTAAATAAAAAATTTTAATTTTTTAATTGATATAATAACTTAAACATTTAACTGAATCAAGTTATTTTTTTATATGAACATCTAAGCAATACAGTTTATTTAAAATTGTATAAGTTTCTTAAAATTTACTAAGCAATTTTCATTGCTTTAATTTCTTTTAAATATTTTATTTATATACCTCTATTTTTGTACGACTATTTGTTTCATATTTATTTTTTTATTTTTTAAATCTTAAAATATTTTAATAATAATATATAATAAAATATTTAATTTTATAATAATATATTAAATTTTTAATTTAAAAAAATAATTTTAATATATTTTAATAATAAATATTTAATTATATTTTCTTAATATATTTATTTTTTTTTTTTTTTTGAATTTCATAATATTTAATATTTCGTAATATTTAGTTTTCATTGTTTTAATTTATTTTAAATATTTTATTTATATACCTCTAATTTTTTACGGCACATACAATATTTCATAATATTTATTTTTCAAATTTTATTAAATTTTGTACTCTGAGGAAATATCTAAACTGCCATAATCTATAAGAATTTTACGTTTTCTGTCATTGTTTTTGCTGTAACGTTACAATGTTAATATGTAGAAGTATAAAAGTGTTACATGATATAAAATGTTATCAGAGCTGATATTGATTAATACGACATTTTTCTGAGAGATTTTGCATTTATTGTCCACGAACAGATTGATTTTTTCCCAGATAGAATAACTTTAAATTGTATAGCAACGATGCTACGATGTTGTTTCTATTTTAGTTTGTAGGAAATAAAATAGGTGAGAAAAAAATATCTACATGAAATTAGCAAGTAAGTTCCATGTTAGCTATATGTACAACTTACTATAGATGCACTACATGTAAATTCCTAATATTTCTGAATTTGTGTAATTTTTGATATTATTTCTTCCAAAAAATGTAATAGTAATTTGAAATTATTTTTTGTTTGTTACTTTTAATAATCAAATGCGTGTATAATTTTAAAAACTCAAAACAGCATACTGTTGCAAAATGTTTTCATTCTATCAAAATGCTAAAATTAACGTCTTCTTTTAATATGTTTCTTGATTTCCCATTTAGCACAATTATTTTAATTTAACAAGTTCTTTAAACACCGCACAATTTTACAGGAAGGCAAAAAAATGTGAAGTTAAAAATTATATCACAATTTCCTCTTCGATGTTGTAATCAATGTGCGGAGCTTGATGACAACTGTGACAATAACTGTAAATGCATCTCGCCTCAATAGTCAGGCTGCCTGCCAATATTTTCCCGGTTTCCTCCCATCGAGGCAATTACACTAAAAAGTTCCTTCCAAAAGGAAATGCCCTACTATCATCACCTGTCAATGGGCCATTTAGAAGATACATAAGTCGTACATGAGGCTCACTGACGGCAACAAAGAAAGAATTGTATATTCGAGATCCTTAAATAAAATTCAGAAGATTCAAGGGGTTAAAACCCAAGTAGAGAAATTCTGTGTATACATTAATTAATGTTTTTCATTGATGCAACAGCTCCACGGTGAGCTAAATCCGTCTGCCTACTGATAGATTTCTAGACATGAGTTATCTTTTTACGGGTTGGATTGTCAACTCTACGCCCAACAGTCCTGTTAGACCGGGGCCTTCGGTTTAAAATGTATTCCTAACTACTACAAGCATACATAGATCCCTGGGACTCGAACGCATGTGGCACCAAGCACCAGAGAGCTAGTCACTCGGCCATCGGGTCTCTTTAATTAATCTTAAGAAAAAAAGTTAAAGACTGTGATGAGGAATTATGAAATATGCATTGAAAATAGAGTGATTAATACAATTTTATATTAATCTAAGATGTGGCAATAAATATGTAATTTTTTATTACTTATGTCTTTATAATAGTGGGGGCATTGTTACTCCGCGTCCGTATCTTCAAGTTACACTTGCCCCTGGGTAATGCAAAGTGAGTAACGTCTGTGCAGCGCTTGCCTTAAGGCATTCAAGACCAAGCTGTCTAAGTGTTTGCCAGCTGAATTGGAACAAAAACAAATCTTTATAATAGTCATCAATATTTATAAAAAAATTTTAATCATTTACAGTAATTTACCATATACATACAACAAGCATCATTTATAACAATTTACCATATATTTGCAACATGCATCCTTTATAACACTTTTCCATATATGTATTTGTACCATGCATCATTTATAGCAATTTACTATATGATTGTAGTATGTATCCTTTATAAAAATTTACTATATTCTTGTAACATGCAGTCTTTGCAACAATTTATCATATATTTTTCTTGCAACATGCATCATATATAGCAAATTATTATATGCTTGTAGTATGCATCATTTGTAACAATTTACCACATTCTTGTAACATGTATAATTTCTGTGCAATATTTCATCTGCACGTCTTCATAAAAGAGTACTGAATACCTGAAAAGATCACACAACATCCTGTCTAATAAAGTCACCGAGCATGCTGTATGGCAAAAGATCACATAAAAGGAATATTAAAGGAAACTGGAAGGATATCCCCAAATGCAGGAGAGATGCCGGTTTATTTTCTATAAGTGGGAATATTCCCCAGAGCTTTAGGCACGGTGCCAAAGATCAAAAGATCCCCATAATGATATACATTCATGAGTCCGAGGGGGAAAATAAATATGTTTTCCCCAGTATATAAACATTGCCTGATATATATTCTGAGATGCCGTAAGGAAAAATATCGAAAAATAAGCTTCTAAACCCTGAGAAAAGAGTTTCGGGGGAATGTTAATTGTACTGAATATTACATAGGGGATACTTTTATCGGGTATTATATGGAAATATTCGCTTTTAGACAGCTGGTATTGATGTGCTATAAGCTTCGAATGGTTCAAATATTGTTTCTATTTAATAGTTTGAGGGATTTAAGGGAAAATGTACTTTAGGACATTACGTTTCAAACAAGGTTGTTTTTAAAACAGAGATTTATTTTTGTATTAAATAATAAAATTAAAGTGATATATATTATAATGCTATTATAAGTTTCGATAAATGAAATATATAATCATATATTTGGGATTTTTTTGTTCT
>BPLR01011654.1:0-83625 GCA_021605095.1 Caerostris extrusa | reverse complement strand
TTGTTTTTTACCAAAAAAAAAAAAGGGAGACAAAGCCCATCAACCTTTTCTGATAAAAATACATAAAGCCAACTTTATATAAAAAATAGCAACAGCATCTATATCATGATGGAGCTTGCCAAATGACTAGCAGCTGTGTGGCAATGCCTTCACATGGGGGCAAATATACTAACCTTGTGTCCAGCACATCATTTGTTCATCTTCTGATTTTACACCTTAAATTCATAATTGCTTTCTGCAAATGTTGGCCACTCTGTGGCTCAGTGGCCCTGTTTGGTCGGATGCAAAAACAAGAAGGGCATGTGAGTCCAAAAGAAAATGATGGCAAGGGCAACCCACAATATTTCATATGTTGAACTATATATATGTTATCACATATCACATTTAAAAATTACTTATTTTACGCCTTATTTTACCAAACTCTGTGTTTTTTTAATGTAACATTGAAGAACAATAGAAGTATTTTTCGGTTAATCACATGGATGGTAATCCCCTGATAAAAAGCCCCTGATAATCATCACAACAGATCACTTATAAGGTCTGAACCATTTTGTTAAAAATTCCTGATCCACAGGCAGGTGGCCACCTGCCCTTCACCTGCAAGGGACAGGCCGACAGCAGCTTGTTTGATAGTCTTCTTCAACTGAGCCCTATATTGTCTGTATGAGCAACTGCTTTTATTTAAATTTATAGTTTAGTACCCACACTTGCTGTTCTCTGAAAAGAATGCATCATCTGAAGGTGCCAGGTGGCAAACCATTTCTGGTCAGCTTCTTTGACTCATAGGCATCGTGGCTTAGGGGTCATCCATCTGGGTGATTTCTTTTGAGTAACACTCCACAAATTACAGATTTCATACGTGCCTTTCAAATTGAATAGTTTCTCAAGCAGCTTAAATTTTTCACCAGGTTTTTTCATATACTCCCCACTTCAACAGATACGATTAACAAATGAAAGATTAGATTTGTATTTCATATTGAATAGAAGGCAAAAGAAACACAGTTACCATTTTTTAATGAATTATAATGCATTTTCAATTTTTTCTGAGAAATACTGAGAAACGCAGCCCAGCCTACCTGGAAAAATGAAACAAATAAATGAAATTGTGCACTTGAGCCAAATTTTCTTTTAATTGACAGATTTACTTTCTTCATTTATTGCCTTTTTTAACGATGTTTAATGAAATTGCAATCACCACTGGGCGTTATGGCTTATCAACTTACCATTCTACATACAAACCAAGAAAGGAAGTCCTGCTCTTACTCTGCACCAAGTGCATGCAACAGCATGTGTGGAATGAGAGAGTTGGAAGACGTGGTGTATACAAACACTTCTACTTTTATTATCCACAATTTCATATGAACAAGTTAATTGCATGACACGCATGAGCATTTCAATAGGGGCGTCATGTTTTTATTTCAGTCATAAAGAACTGACATTTTGAGCATGCTGGTGTAGGAGCTTTATTATGACCACTTATGGCGTAATGATGAACAGTGGAATTTTGTACCTTAAAGTAAGAAAAAGTATTTTCGCTGTTCCTCAGAGCTTTGTGGCCCCCCCATATGGGTGAAAACACTCCCACAGGGAGTGCCAGCCAGCCTTCCTGAAGGGCCTCTGGTGGCCTATCTGAATAGAAATAAACTTTGGGACCACGTGTTGTTTCATCACCTGTATCCACAAATATCTCTATAATACTGTGTTCACTTGTGTTATATAAATAAATAAAATATGGTTCACATATGTGTTGCAGATTATTTGATTGTATTTTTGAAATTTTTCATTTTAGATGATTTCTTTACTTATTCAATGGGAGCTAATGAATAAATGAGCTGTGGAGGGTAATAAGGGTGGAAAACAAAGCTGGCATGAGGACCGCTATATGCCAGTTGGAAAGTTTAAAAGACATGAAACCTTCTGTCTTAAACAAATGCAAACAAATTTTCAATGTATATTTTTGTCAGCACAATATTTTTTTTGTGTTTACATTTGCATCTCTACAAAAGCACAAGAAGTCAACACAGGTCGCTCATGAAAATAGTAAACAATAGGCCCTGCGTTTGGTGAAGAAAAATGACAAACTTTATAAAAACATGACTAAAATTGTACTTCTTTTTTTTTTTTTTTTATTAGCGTGACGGAGTGAGAAAAATACAATATCAGGACTCCCTCTGACACGCACGGTATCAGATTTGTTGATAATATGGTCAGACAAGAGGCCTGAGAGAAATCTTCACAGTGGTTGGGGTTGCAAACCAGGTTGCAGTGTGGCTCAGGTCCACGCTCCTGGAATCAACAAAAACCGGCACAGTCGATGCCAGCAACATGCCCCGCAGAGCCGAAGGAGAGCCATATTTCTGTGTCACTTGTTGTGGTATCACTCTGTGTCAGCGGCCGGAACGCTAGTGCTGTGAGAAGGTCTTCAGGTGATCGCCAGCCTATCAACGGACACCTGTGGAGCCTTCTGCCTCCCGCATGGGCAGCCAGCTGGAAGTCCCAGATAATTCCCAGCCCAGAAGGGTAGGTCATCTGAAAACAGGCGTGTGTGACCAGATACCACATCATCACCAACACCAAGGTGAAGGACGGAAATATCCTATTGCTGCACAGTGCACTGAGTTCAGGTGGTCCAGAACGCACTGAGCACATGAGATGATCCTGCCCATGTCGCACTGACTGCCATGGATTATGGTCATATGTATAAATGTTGTTGAGAATACGCGTGGTTTGGGATGATCTCGAGTCGTGGCGCCTGTGAACATTCAAAGCTAGATGAACAATGCTCATTTGCAACTCCACAACCATACGCCAGGTAGCAAAACTCATAGCTATACGCAGACATTTAATAATAGATTATTATTTCAGTTAGACGCCCTTTTTTGCAAATCATTTTTCGTTTCTTCATATAAGCCTCCATGCTGGGAAATGAGATATGAGTACATGTTGTAGGGGAAGCACTCATCCCTAACTTGCGTAATTTCTTGAGCAAATTGTATAACTTCCTAATATACTGTGACAGCAAAAGAAAAAAAGTTGTCATGATTTTTTATTAATCCTTTTTGCTATTTGAAATTTCCACGTGGAAAAGCCAGATGATGTCGTTTAGCTTCACTGAAATTCAAGGAAGAGAGTCACTATGTAAAACAGAGCAAATTATTACCATATTCAGTAGTCCACCACCCAGCACCCTGATGCTGGCTGATTTTGCTGGTCAGGTGGCAGGCACAGCTGCATTTCATGTGACAACAGCCACTATTAGAGGACACTCCCTCTATCTCATTGTGCCAGGGCCTCATGCAGCCGCAGATAAATTGGCGTCAAAAATCATCAGTGTTTGATTTATTTAAAAATATATTTTAACCTATTGCAGAAGGCAATAAAATATTTTGAAATGACATTGTTGACGGCACAACATTGGTTACCTGTTTCTCTATAGCCTTTTGTCGTTAAAAATTATGCAGCCATATATTAGTTTAAAAACATTTATCAAAGTTGTTAATTTGTCACCTGCTGTTTTTTGGTAATAACAAACATCGGAATGCATGTGTGTGGGGCACGAAGTGTTTGCATGGGATGGGTATGCAGCCGGGGCTATTTCCATTTTTCATTTATGCTCATAATTAATGAAAAATATTTTATGAATTTGTCAGATTTTCATCATTGGTATACATAACAGAAATATCAATCGAAAATATTGACTATGTGAATTACAAAAAAGTTATTTTATTTATCAGCTTTACTTATACTTTCAGGTGGCTTGTGCTATTATTAATATGTTCCTTGAGTATCTCATGAAAAATTAGCCAGTACTCTGGGTGTTGAACATTGTTCATATGATTACAAAACCCTTTCTTGAAAATACTATATAAACATTGTCTTAATAATACATAAAACAGTTATATGTTTTGGCTCAATTCCTTATAATACATACGAAGAGATGACATAAAAAAAAAACAGACTGTGAAAGTAAAACTACCCTACACAAAATTGTGCATTAATTCTTTAATCTGTCTTTTGTGCCAGGCTGTAGGCAGAAAATACTTGTTATTATAGTTCCATATTATATTTCTGCAGAGTTAACAAGTGCCAGTCTGGATTTGTTTGTAATGCATGCTGATGTAATACTGGTCAGGCTTGAATGTTGGTTCATGCTTATTTCATCAATTGTTAAACATTTTTTGGCCTACTAAATTCTGCTGAGGACATCTGAATACCACAATTGGGAAAGGAGGTAAAAATCTTAAATTCACATTAACATGATTTATCTTCCCATTAATATAGTGGGGAATAATAGTAGTTTTTCCATTTATAAGTAAAAGCTCCTTGATGTTTAGTCTGTCGCATCCTTATTGGGTGAGAATACACTGGCTGAATAGGATGTATAAATATTATTGACAATATTACTGGTGAGTCACACCATAGGGTTTGTAATTATCATGTGTAATATTTCAAGAACACTGAATTTGCACAGTTTTCTTTTTATTTATTCACGCCCTGCTAAAGGTTGAAGAAAACCATTCATTTAAAAATACTTGATCTTCACATACTTCTTTTGTCAAAAAGAATTGGTTGTCATGCCACACATAACCCAGGTAATGCTCTTTTCAAATTTTATTTGAATCTTTTTTCTTTGTAGGTCTACAAGATTTGACCCGGCAGTATATGCTGGGAAATGAATATACCTTTTTTATTGCTTATGTGAATATTTGTGATGCATGTTCTGACATAATCGATTTTAGTCAACAACAGCCAAAATGTACTTCCCAGAGTTTTATTTTAAAACTGCAAAAATAGTAATAAAAGAATGAAGATATTATAAATGTTGTATGTGAATTACATTATAATCATTAAAAGATATTTTTTGGCTTAGAGAGGGTTTTTATAGATTACGAATTTTTTATAATTGTAATATAATTTTTCGTAATACTGTGTGCTTTTAATGAAACCATAGAAGTGCCATGTGGCCGCACACATCCAAAGTGAAGAATGGCTTTGGGTTTTTTCAGGTACCATTGGAATAACTTCCCAACACACACCTGAATTGATCAAAGCACTATTTAAAATGGTCTTGTGTTAGATTATCATAAGTAGCTCACAAATTGCCGCACAGGCCCAAGAGTATTGATAAGGGAACAATAATTTAAATGTTTTTACATATATTATTTAAAAACTCCTGTGAGTTCCCATCGGTGCTAAACCAGTCAGACTTCCATAGCATTTAGCCTGAGTTAAATGCTTGACACCCAGACACCCTTCAATATTGAAAACATATACATCAAAATGGTCGCTCTTTTTTTATTTGGGTGTGGAATCAGATATGGAGAATTGGGGAAAAAAAAAATTATTATATGATTGGCACCAATAACAATATTTTCTTTTGTGTGTATTAGAAGGTGTACAAAGGCAGACTGTGAAAATGAAGATCTAATTTAAACACTGTACATTATCAAAAGACATTTGATTACTAACAGATTTTGGGGGCAGACAGAGCGCTATAAAAAATTTTAAATATAATAATTACTTTTTTAAGCTACCTTATTGAATTATTGGGCTTTTCATGACATGATTTCACATAAAAAACAACTAAACACTTTTTACAACATCTTTTACTACTAAAATATTTCTGTCAGGCCACAATATAACATCCCTATTGAGTAAAGTTTATACAGGTGCAGCTGTCAATTATAGTATTGTCGTAACATTTAAGGGCTATGGAGTAAGAGCAACACTATAATTTTTAAATTTCCACAGACTCATTTAATTTTAAAAACAATTTTTTCTTTAATGTATAGCATTGTTCAGGAGGTTGATTAACAAAAAGCACAGCCTCTTTTATTAAATATTTTATAACTCCAAATATGGAAGAATGCAGGGGCCTGTTCTCATATTCTTCTTTTCTTGTCTCGCTAGCTTGAGTTTTAATTTCTTGTGTGCGCTGAAAGATTGTAACAGGTAACCATTATGGCAGATAAGGATGCAAAAAGACACAAAGATTGGGAAAACAATAAAAAGTTAAAAATACAACACGTATACTTAATCTCGGATACAAAATATATGCTTGATTACATGATGTGTTAACCGAAGCCCAGCAGAGGTGGCCACCAAACTGGGAATATGGAAAACCCAAAGTCTCTGCAACAGGTGCAGAGAATGATTTACTGATTTTGTCTGCTTTATCTATGATTACCCTCGCTTGCACATTTCATTCTGACCCTGGCTGCATCTTCAGTCTGGTAGTGTCCCTTTGTGGTGGCATGGAAGATTATCGATTAAATACATGCAGAATTAACACGTCGGCCGCAGCAATAATATATTGTACACCAGCCATCTCATTATTAACCACAAATGGTGGCTCCTGAGGCTGAAATAACATTGCATATTTACTGTACATAGCATTATATTTTACTCAAAATGATGATCATATACAAATTGAGCCATTCTTTTCACTGGTGGCTGCAAGCTGGAAGAGTATTATTGTTTTTAAACGGCAAAATGGGGGACACATTTTACAAAGAGTGGGGCTATAGTTGACTGCCTCATCTTTGCTGTGCACAGCTTTTAAAAACAACACACTTGTAGCTAAGTTCACATTATATATTTTTTAATACTATAATTCATACAACAGTGCTTCTTTCTTTTTTTTGAGGTTATGGTTTGAAATAAATGGTACAGTATTGTGTATAATTTGGTATTATCTCAGAAGATTTCTCTACATAAATTTTAGATGTTACGTAAATTACAAAGGAGGAAGGAAAGCTTATTCTAATCGCCAATATATTTGCAATGCTGTTCAGACTGATGTATATTATCTGTAGAGGTGCAAACACACCCAGGATGCGTATCCAGCCCAGCTCATCATGAAATGTTCAATGTGTTCAAGCAGGGAACAGCAAAACATTTAAAAAAAAAATAAATTTTCAACTGTTTAAATCCCTGCTGGGAAGTGTCTTCAATTTGTTATCAATCTGGGCCATCCACCAGATCTGAAAGGTGAATACTTCCATTGGCAGGGAAGCATGAATAAAAATCTGATGTGTTAAGGGACACAGGCTCAAACAGCAATAAGGTCGTAGCAGATCGATTGACTGACATCAACAATAATGTCAGCAATATCATAGCAGAGCACACATGGGAGCTATATAATATATATATATGAGAATAGGCCTGGCCAGACAACCAACACCCATTAATGCTTCTATTATGGCCTGTGAATGGCAGAAAAACATGACAAACAGTACATATTATGTTAATATATTTTGCTTCTCATATTCATAAACAGTTAAGTATAAAGCATGACAAAGTTATTATTAAACAATTTAAATATTATTTATTCGAGATATTAAGTGTCTGCATTTGCATTCACCATTAATTTTTAGAAAGAAATAACCATAAGACTACTCTTGTTTATTAAATAAAATCGTAATGTAATTTATATGAAAATATTTTATATAAATGTTAATTAGAATCACATACAGTGCATATCTCAACAAAGAATATATATATGTATATGCGTATATATATATATAGCAAATAAAATTTTCATGGTATATAATATATAGATGTATTGTACCAAAGTGCTATAAATTAACCTTTTTATGGCTTTTTTCAGTCTGTTGGGGATGCCATAGATTTGCTTACTGAAGCAATACTTAAATACAAAAAATGGAGCATTGAGGACTGATGTGCTATGTGTATCAAGATTTTCCAAACAGACAAATCAAAAGTTAGCGAAATATTTTATTATGCTTTAAATAAAATAAATTTCCTAAATTTCAATAAAAAAAATAAACATAGAAATAGAAAATTAACACAAACCTACAGCAATAAATCAATCTTGCATTGTTTTTAAAATTGAGAATTTCATTGATTATTTATAAAAAAATTTTATATTTAACATAATTTGTAATTAAAATAAACAATATTAGAATTGAAAACTTTATTTTCACAAAGATTATTAAACCTTAACAGCACACAGAATCCAATCTTTTAACACTGCAGCAATTGAATTTTTTTGAAATTATTGACATTTGTAATTGATTTCAATAAACTTTATATTTGAAATTATGTAAGTTCATAATTCAATGTTATTTGGGTTTTTTTCAATCTTTTGAAATTTTCAATCATTAAAAAAATAATAAATAAATAAAACCATTTGACATTAATTAAATTGTATTCATTCAATTATTTAAAATTTAATATGCATAAATTTCACATAATCGTCCATAAATAATCTTTACCTTAACTTTGATTTGTCTGTTTGGAAAATCTTGATACATAGCATCCCAGTCCTCAATGCTCCAATTTTTGTATTTAAGTATTGCTTCAGTAAGAAGCAAATCTGAAATGGCATCACCAACAGACTGAAAAGAGCAAAAAGGTTATATAGCACTTTGGTACAATACATCCTATATATTATACCATGAAATTTTATTTGCTATATATATATATACACATATACATATATATAATCTTTTGTTCGAATATGCACTGTATGTGATTCTAATTCCATTTATATAAAATATTTTCATATAAATTATTTGATTTATATTTAATAAACAAGAGTAGTCTTATGGTTATTTCTTTCTAAAATTAATGATGAATGCAAATGCAGACATAATATCTCGAATAAATATTTAAATTGTTTATCAATAATAACTTTGTCATGCTTTATAGATCTTAACTGTTTATGAATATGGCTTCCTTCATATGTTTATGAATATTTCATGAAAATATATTAACATAATATGTACTGTTTATCCCTTAAATTATTTTTCTTCTTATATTCTACAAATATTATAATAAAACGTTATGCATTGTTGTTGGACAATCTGGCTAAATAGTCTCCTAAAGTAGGAAATGACATATTCCACACACACACACACACATATATATATATATATATGCCACTATTTATTATATATATATATATAAGTCAATCAATCTATATACATTTGTAATTGAATGTTTATCACATATCCCCTTGTTTGAGGTACAAAACTTTAATTATTGAAATTACCACTAGACAGCACATCAGCATACCATTTTACTACACCTAGGATCATTCATCGCTGCAACTACTCGGTCTACCAGTTATTTAAGCTGAAATGAACTTAAATATTCACCTCGGATATTGGGCTTAAAGTTTAGATTATTAACTAAATTAATAACAAATTTTTCTCAAACAGGAATTTAAATAGTTAAAAAATTTATTTTTAAATATTAATTTTACTTATTTCCCTGCTTTTAATTTTACTTCATTGAAACCTTTGATAACTACTCAAAAAAATATTGAAAACATTTCATTTTATTGCAGCAATAAAAAACTGTTCATAAGATAATTAAGATTGTGAAACTAAAATGTTTTACCTCATTTACAAGATTGATAGCCTGCATCAACATTTTTGCTGCAGATTGTTGAACAGCATTAGCTCTAAGAAATAGGATATTGAATGCATTAGAATCCAATATAAACTTTACACATATTGTACAATAATTTCGATGAAATAACTATCCTAAAAAAATTTATGTATAGGAAGAGAAATCTTCTAAGTTTATTAACTCTTCTAAAATTATACACTAGTTTTCTCAGAACTCAAACAAAAGTTATAGTACAATATAATAATTTCAAAAAAATTACTTCTTACTCAATAAAAACTCATGCTTCCATAAAAACAAAAACAAAAAAACATTGCATGGAATATATAGCCAAATTGGCTACTTGATGTGCTTGATTTTCATACAAATTGCATATCTTTTAAACTTCTCAAGTCACACAAAATTCTTTCAGTTTAAAATATATAAGTATGAACTAATTACTTCTAAGTAATTTGTTTTAAAGCATTTTACTTTTAACTTTAGTTTTTAAGAAAAGATCAAGAAACAGTCGATATATAATTTACTTTTTAGTAAAATTATTCATTTCTATATTTAAAAAAAACAATATGTAAGGCAATTTTTCTTTAACTTGCAGAAATACACCATTTTTCTGTATTAGAAAATTTCAATATGCAAAGTTTAAAAAAAATTTTTTTAAATATATGATCATCATTTTTGGGCAAAATATATTATATGTACAATTAAATATGCAATGATTTTGTATTTCCATGAAAAGTATTACCCTAAATTTATGTAATTAAATAATAAGTAACAATTATTATTTTAATGAATTATATATATATATATTATTTAAACTTTATATTTTTAAATTGCAATTTTCATCTGAGAACTTTTTTTTTCAGTTATTCTGAACTACTTTTTCTCTGCACAATAATTTTCATTTAACCATTAATTAATCTTGTGTACCACAAAAAGTTTAACACTGGGCTTTCAGAATAACGCGATAAACTAAATATATTAGAACAAATTATTAGAATGTAAAAAAATATGCAAATAATAAAAGTTGAAAAAAAAAAAAGTAATACACATTATCAAAAAAAAAAAATAATCATGAAGTCAATTGACAGATTTATGATAAATAAATACACTAAGTTTTCCCAACAGATTTCTTTTAAATTAGTATGTTCATAAAATTTATTTCGTACATTATTGAAGTTTGAATATTAAAAAAAATGAATATGCTTGTGACAATAAATACCCCAACAGAAGAATTACATAAGCCATGGGACGAAGTTGAAATTGAAAGGCTTCAAGTAAAATTCAAGTTTTCCATGGCTATTTGAGTAGTGAATAATGTAATTGCAGAAGAGAAAGCAACCGACTTTTGTCCAAAAAATTGTGAAGATTTTTTTTTGGTATGAATAGCATCCTAGATTCTAGATATTCATTATATATTATTTATTTATATTACATAGATATTTATTATTTGATGTACTTAATAAATTCTGAAAAAGGATCATTTGTAACAGCAATTTGGTATATATAAATATTTTCCTTTCAAAAATCTATAACAAATATTTCCTAACTATAAAAATATTAATGGGTAATTATTTATACCCACCATGGGGCTGGTGTGCCAATCATGATGATGATGATAATGATGTAATATGTATTATACATATCGAATATATATTCTTTTATTTGATCCATTAGTGTTTGCCATTTACCTTTTGATGTATGCAATTCAATGATTTTCAGTTTCATTATTGCAATTAACACATTTCAAATTTAGAATGAATTTTTCGGAACATCTTTTTGTATAGGAGTGACTTAGAGACATAAACCAATTTTTTGGCCCTATTATACAAATAGATGGTGTTTTTGACAGGTCTCTAATTTTTGTTCTATAACTTATAAATATCATAAATAAAAAACAACAGGTAGAAAATCAATGCATCCAATAAACTTGCTTTCACATATAATTTTCAAGAGTATTGTCATGCTATTTTTAAGATTGATTACAATTCATTTGTAATTGGAGTTTTTCCTATATTATATATTCCCTTCTCAGGGTCCATTGAAGACTGGACTCAGATTGCCTCTTCTAAATTTTAAGGTAAGGCTTCAATGCTTATAAAAAGCATCATGTAATAATCAAGCATATAACATGCAGGAATTAAGAAATATACATGTTATATTTACTTTGAACTTGTTTCAATCTTTTGTATCTCTTTTTTTGCATCCTTACTAAAGAGTATCTAAAAATAAATACCATAATTAGTAAATTTCTAGACATCATGAAATAAATAAATTTAATAAAATGCTTCAGCTCTATTTCTGAATGCAAATAAAACTATTAATCACTTTAGAGAAAAAAATTTAAAAACTCAAATTTTTTATCTTGAAAGCTTCTTAAATAAATATGAAACCAAAGAGAAAGAAAAGATAATTAAGAGAACAGTACATAGTACTATATAGTTAATCACTAATTGCATGTTCTGTATTATTTATAATAATGACTAAAAACAAGATTAGCAATGCATTTACTATATAGTTATAAAATATTTAATAAAGAATTTTAATTTTAACCTTTTATTCATGTTATTTAATCAAAAATCTGAACATTTAATTATATACATTAAAGAAAAAAAAATTGTTTTTTACAAGAATTAAGTAAATATAAGATCACTATTGAATAAATTTAAAAATTCTATAAATGTTAAGTTTTTTTTACAATACACTAGCCACTTGCACCAAACAAATTCATTTTTGATTAATATAATAAAATTATTTTATAATATAAACGTAATATATGATTGAGATCTTTTATTTATGATGTTACAACTTGTACAAAAAAAAAAATTATAATGGTATATTATTACATGATACAACATGAATATCAAGCCTAATTAAAAATATTTAGTACAACTGAAATTAAAAGTGTTAAAATAAACTAAATTAATTTTTTACATTATGTATGTGAAAAATATTAATAACAGAAAAATCATTTTAATGAATAATAAGATTGCTTAAAATAATATATTTAAAATTTGTTTTTATAAGCATATCAGATATTTATCTACATACAAAAATGGAATCCTTACCTCAGATTGAAGAGGAAAAGAAATAAATTATGAAAGCTGAAGACTACAGCAATATCAGAATGAGGAGAGTAGGCAACAGAAAAAACATTATTTAATTTTTATGTCAGTAAAAACTGATGTAGTAGATGAGAATAATGGCACAGTAGTATTGCGCCACACGTTTTTATTTTTTATTTGATTAAATAAAAGGTCTTTATTTTTTATTTTTTTACATTTCCCATATACAAATGTACCAATATTCTATATAATACATTAATACACACAAAAATAATTATTATTTAGTACAACAATTTATCAATCATAAAATAATTTTTGAATTTGCCATATGTTTATGGAAAAAAAAATGAAATAAAAGAGTGTCACATGGCTAATTATTTTAAATATATTTTTTTTTATTTCAATATTGAAAGAAAAAGGGTCTGCAAACAATTAAAAAATTTTTACTTACTGTTCCATGTCCATTTGCTTCAAAATAAATTCCAATATCATACTTTAAAGCTTCTGAATGTAAATGTTTAACACCAGTCGGGACACAAACAACAGGAGTTTTCTAAAATAAAAGATTTTGCATTACAATTTAAATAACAAATTATAATACAAAAACAATATTTAATCATAATATCAATTAATGTTATATATTTAATGAATTATCAATACTCTCTGTTATATTAATAATGTTACGGCAAGGACTTTGTAACCTACTTATAATAGTTTTATCTAGCAAAGTTATTTTTTAAATGGTGCTTTGATAAAAATCAATTCAGGTTATTAAAATTTCAATGTTTCTTGAGAATAGGGAACAGGTTGAAATTCCAATGAATTACCAACCAACCACATGAAATAATTTTTAAAGAATATTGCAAAGCCATTTCTCATGAGATATGTGCAGTGCATATAACTTTATAATTTCATTAAAAAAAAATTTTAATTACAAAATTGTTACTCTTTTTTTTTTATAAAAAAAAATTCATGTGTTATAAAAAAAAAACCCTCATACAAAATTTAAAAAAAAAAAAAAATATCTTTAACTCCTATGGTAATATAATAGAGCTTTTATCCTTTTATTCCTATGGAAGTTCACATACAATAATATTTTATAATATATCTTCATTCACTTTTCATTTTACTGTACAAAACAGTTTTAAATAAAACTGCAAGAATTATTTAACAATTTGTTATTATACAAGACCGACTGGAATCAGTTTTCTAAAATGATTATAATAAAAACATGCATCACAAAATCATAATGAAATAATTCACATAAAAATAATAAAATTACCAGGATATTCTGAATAAAATTAGTTGAACTACCATTTGCATATGCTGTCTGAACTACACATATACGAAGATTCAATTCAACAACTTGAAGAAGATCTGTAAAAAAGCTTGCAACCTATAAGAAAAAAAAAAAAATTAATGCATGCTGTAAATTGTATTTCAAAAATTCAAATTCCATTTTATAAAATAAAATTTGAATTACAGACATAGAAAAGTTTTAGACATAAATAAACTAATGACTACAATTCTTCAGAACAATGTAATGATATGCTTAGTAATTAAATCAACTTTGATTAAAAAGTAATGAAAGATCTAAGAAATGTGAATGAAAAATATTTTAAATAATAGTTTTCTTTACAATTCATAACTAACTAATTAGCAGAAATGCATTAATAGAGAAAAGAGTAATAAAAAGAAAATATTAAATTCAGTATTGTTGGAAATATTTTGTAATGATAAAACTATGAAAACAGTATTTCACCAAAATCCAACTCAAAATGTTAGAATCAGAATGTATCAAAATATAACAGCATGCAATATTTATTTTCAGCATTTATATTAACTACTCAAATAAATCACTTTTCATTTTTAATGGGGGAAAAAAAAAAAAAAAAGGAATGGTAGGTATAAATTCTGGGACAGGCACAAGAACATCAAAACTTTGCTATAAAAAAATGGAAAAAAGAAACTACTGCTTGATAAGGAATGAACTTGCACTGCCTCTTATTAATCAATTAAATCATGTTTAGTTTTATTCGTAGATTTAAAAAGATTTTTACTATTTGAATTTAATATAATTATTCAAGATGATATCCTCAGCAGAATTTTTAAAAAAAATTAGGCCCAAAAGCATAGTCAAATATTTAATAATAAAAATAATTAATTAGTGCAATGATGAAGTAAAGTAGCATGATTAACATTCAAAGTAATCAAAATGACAGGACAATTGGTGGTCAAATGATAATTATCAATATAATTACAAACAAATCCAAGATTGATCAGATAATAGTTAACAAAAAAGGTGATAAATAAAAAACTTGTATTTAACAAGAAATAAATATAAGACTATAATAACTAAATTATTATTTTTGCCTACAATTTTTATTCTTTTAAAAGTTTAAAGTGGAAATATATATATATATCAAGATGAAATCAATAATGATTTTATCCATTTTTCAGTTTAGGATAGTTTTGCTTCAGATATAATTTTTTTTATAAATAAATATAAAAATATTTAAAAATGATATGGAAAGTTATGTATTATAAGGAATTAGCCAAAATTTTTTTTCTTTTACAAAATATCTATAATAATTATTTTATAATATTGTTAAAAAAAGTGAAAGTTCAGCTTTGGGATGTAATTTTACATATAAAATATTTTCAAGAGGTTTTGTAATCATATGGAAAAAGAACTTAATATTTTTTATAGTTATAATAAAAATACACTAGCATTCAACATTACTGTGAAGTATGGCTGAAATTTTTTTCATGAATTAAAAATTTCTTTGTGAAATAATATTAATAGCCTTACAGTAATTCCTTATAAAGGATTCCTATAAATTCTTTACAAGCCACCCATATAGCTATTCCTGAAATTTGTAATTGTGAGTATAAGTAAAAGATTGATAAAATATAAAAATAATAATTTTTTAGTAATTTTCGCATGAATTTCAATATTTTCAGTTGATATGTTTTTTTCTGACATATAACATATACCAATGATGAAAATCGATAAATTCATAAAATATTTGATTTTTTAATTAGTTATGAAGAACATAAATGAGAAAATGTCAAATTTAGATAAATCCCAAGAGGAAAAAAGTATTAATTCATCTCCTCACCATAAGGTAATTTAATTTAATGTCCATATAAAATTTTAAAACACTTCATTAACACACACACACACAAAAAATGCATTCCATTGGCATTTATGTTAAATAAACATTCTGCAAAATTCATGATTGTTAAATTAACAACTTTGTTAAATGTTTTAAACATTGTAAAAAAAATAGTTTTTCCTAACTGCTTTATAATTTTATAAAAACATACAGGCAAAAAAAAAAACTATAAAAACATTAAGTAAATAAACCCAAGGTACAAACCAATGTTGCAATTTTGTCACCATCCAGCAAATGAAATGCTCCATTTTTATCTTTATAAAAATAAACTAAACGATCAGCATCACCATCAAAGGAAGCATATTTTACACTAGAAAGTATTTCACAACCTAAGAAATTAAAATTAAAATATATTTTAAATAAATCAAATTTTGTTATGAATTTTAGATTTTTTTTATTATAAGATATCTACAAATAATAATAAAATAACTGTAAATAAATAAGAAAAGGAAATTATTAAAAAAATTAGATATAATAATGTAAATTTAATACATTTTATTACATAAGGAAATGTAGCAACCATATATATATATTAGCAAAATAAACATCAAGTTGGAGAAAATATACTGAATGCTCAAATTATTAGGTGTATAGGTATGCAATTTCTATTAGAAGGTATGCACATTATTTCTCTCCTTGAATTTCAGTAAATAACCTTGGATTTAAAACTGTACTTAAAACTTAAACTGACATCTTGTCTTTTGGGTTCAAAAATGTATGCAGATCAAAGAAAATACTTAAAAGGATTAATGTTAAGTAAAAAATCAATCAATCAAAGCTTTAGTACTTTTCTACATATCAATATATTTTTGAGTATAATTAGAGTTATAAAAAGCAATTTGCTCAAATATACATGCTTTCTAAAAGTTAAGGAACAACCGGTTTTTTTGCGCCTAATTTGCAAATGAATGAATGTAGAAACACCAAATTTAGACAACATGTGCACAAAATAGTTATGTATTGACTGCAACATAGAATTTATATAAGAAAAATGCAAAAATGATTTACAACAAAAAAGGGCAATCTCGCTGGAAAAGTCCATTCTTGGAAAAAATAATAATCACGGTTTTATGTGGCAAAATGTCATAGAAACATAACAAAAATGAGTTTTAATAAGGATTTGCCCACCCCTAGCTTGAATGCATTGGCGGCATCGACTTTCCATGCTGTCAATTAAGTTGTTGGTTACCAAAATGGGAAGCGATGACCAGACACAGAGTAAGCTTTGTTCTAGCTCTCCTAAAGACTTTGGAGAAGGACTTAAAGCAGCAACCTGCCTACCAAGATAGTCCCAAAGACGCTCTACCAGCTTCAGGTCTGAAGATCGAGTTGATCATTCCCTTCGCTCCAAACCAAGACCCTCAACATATTCCTCAACAACTACAGCTCGGTGATTTCGTGTATTATCATCCATAAAAATGAAAAAATATCCAATTGCACCGGCATATGGGCGGACATATGGATCAAGAATCTCATCTCGACATTTCAAACCAGTCACAGTTCCTCCCTGGAACACATGCAGGTCAGTGTAACTATCGAGTGAGATACCTGCCCAAATCATTATTCCACCACCTCGGTAACTGTGTCTTTCAACAGTGTTGGATTGATGGTATCTGGTGCTATGTTCCCTCCAGATCAGCAGATGTCCTGAATCGCTCTCCAGTGTGAATCTGGACTCGTTTGTAAAGAGTATAGGAGCCCATCGTTGTCTGGTCCAGGAAACATAATCTCTTGCCCAAGATAAGCGGGCCCTTCTCTGTCGTCCGTTGAGGGGGCCAGGCACAACTGGTCGCCTTGCATAGAGACCTGAATTGTAAAGACTCCTTCGCACCGTACTAGCGGATATCCTTCTCCTTGATGCTACAGAGTGGTCTGAAATAAGTAGTGACACAGAAATGCTTCTTCTCCTTCGAGCTGAAAGAGTTATGAAACTGTCTTCTGCAGGTATTGTAACTTGTCGTCAACCTGGAACATGTCTTCTGGACACAGAGGCTTTGGTTTGATATTGATTCCAGAGAAGGTGGACCACAATGCGAGGTACATTAAGACGCCTAGCAGCATCAACCTGGGACAACCCCATTTTCATCCATCCGACAGCCCGCCACCTTAATGAATAGGGCAAACGACTTCTCTCAGACATTGTGAGATCCCATTGCCTATTGTCAACAAATCTGATAACAAAAGTTACACGCGTAATTACGAAAGTCTGATATTTGTATATTTTTCTCTCACTCATATATACCCGTCCTTTTTCATAAAAAAAAAAGTGGTAGCTATTGTTTTTGCATAATTTTGCATAAAGTTCGTTTTTATCATTTATATAAACTATAAATTTTATTGTTACTGCAATTTTTTTTCTGGCGAGCTTCGAAAAACATGTTGTTCCTTAACTTTTGGAGGGCAGTGTACATCATTTGGGGACTTGAAAGAATATTTAAATAAATATTAGAAAATGCAAATAACTTTTAAGAAAATTTTTAAAAAAGTGTATCAGAGATTCAAATTATTTCCTTACATTATTTATCTAAACTAAATACTGACAAAAATCGTACATTTTCAGAAAGGTTTGTTTAAAGACAGAAAGGTTTCATGTCTTTAAACTTTTTCAATATTTTATTTACATATAACTGATTCCTCATGAAAAAAAAAATGTACCATATGTCTAACTATTTATTCATTGAGCATATTTTATATTGAATAAATAAAAATGAAAATCAAATCAAAATGAAAAAAATTTCAAAAATTCTAAATCAAATAAACAATGCAACAACATATATGTGTTATATTTTATTTATTTATATAGCAAATTAATTTTAATTATTTATAGAATATTATTTTTGTATGAGGGATACAAGGTTGAATTTCATTAAATGTACATTATAGTTCTAAAGGATTAATTTTTGAACATAGGGGACTTTTTTTTTCTATTCAGGATAAAAATATTTTTAAATTTACCTTCAGGAGGGCTTTGAGTAACTTTGACATGATCAGCACCACACTAAAAATAAACAAGATGTTTCCATTAGTCATTATAATAAGGAATGTTTTCATTTTTATCAAATATGTAAAATAAAGGCACATAAAAATAAGTAACTACATGCTAATAAAATATATAAGGAGTTTTTACAAAATACAGTTAGCTTTGAAAAAAAAAATATACTTTTTCTTACTTTAAAATTTAAAATTCCATTTGTTCCATCATTAAATATTTTAAAATTAAGTGAATGTATGTAAGACAGCATCTCTTTTAATTTTAAAGCTCCTACACCATTGGCACCATCAACATGCACTTCAGGAATGTATCGAGTTTCTTTTTTGCATGACTGAAATAAAGAAAAATATTTTTATATTAAATGTATTGAAATGTTTTAATAGCATTATTAAATACAATTAACTAGAATTCATATAGAATTGTATATTATACAGTGATGAACTAAAAGTAGAAAATTTTTAATAACTACCAATCACTTCTTCCTTCATATTTATTATATTTATTTTACTTAATTTTAAAGTAAAAATTTTATTAAGGGGACTATTTTCTTAGTTTTTGAGAAACGTTCTATCTATTTAGAATAATTAAGTAAATAATTGTCATATAAAATTTATTGCCCACAAATTCAGTGAAATAAAATAACTTTTTGATTTATTTAAATAGAGATGAATACTTTAATTTCATTAAATAAACATCGTTAAAAAAAGGCAGAAAATTCTAAATGAAAAGTAAATCTGAAACTAAAAATATCAATTAAAAATTTGAAAGTTTTTCAAAATTTCGATTTATTTTATTTGTTTATTTTTTTCAAATTGTTAAATACAAAACTACAAACTTACATTTCATCTCAATATTTCTGAAAAAAAAGAAAAATTGAAATGCATTTATAATAATTCATTAAAAAAATGGTAGCTTTAATCTCTTTACTTTCAATTCCAATATAAATTACAAATTTTGAAAATATTACTCTAATCTTTCATTTTGATTTAGGGATTCAGTATCTGATTTTGGGAATTGTAAGGGTATCTAATATTGTAAACTACAAAAACCTAATTGAAAAAATTTAACAAAAATTTGAAAACAATTCAATTTTGAAATTTTGTATGAAGTATATTTAATTTAATGGAATTTTTCTATTAAAAATCTAAAAATATCCTTTAGATCGTTATTTACCTCATATTGCGAAACTAATGAGTCAAAAGCAGTAGATAGTTTTTTATAATAGCCTTCAAGTGTTGGTGTTCCATAAGCGGGAAAGTTTTGACAACAAACAACAAAATGCAATTGGGGTGTAGACAATAAACCTATAAAAGAAATTTAAATAAAAAAATATAAACAGTTTGTAAAATAATAATGCAAAGGCAATATAAACATTATGAATGGTTTCAAAAAGAGAGAGAGACTGAGAAAGATATAAATAAGTATATGTGATATGCAAAGATTGTTCTAAATAATAAGTGAAGGGCAGGAGGAAAACTGAGATTTTCATAACTTGATGGATCCAGATTATAGAAATGGTTTCAGACCTTATAGAAATTGATCTGTTTGAATGATTATATTTGATCAAATTTTTTTATCAAGTTAAAATCCAAAATATCCATGTAATTAGCCAGAAAAACAATCTACTTCTATTGTTAAATATTTTCATTCCAATGACTAACTTTTCCTTAACATTAAAAAAACCCCACTAATATGAGAGATTTAAAATGAGAAATTTAATTTCTATGGTTAAAATAAATTTTTAAATAAAAATTAATTTTAAATGTGATATTTAGATTGTGATTTCTTTTTCATGATCAACAGTGCTATATAAACCACATGAATAGTTTCCAACATGAAAAGAAGATATTGTATAATTCAATGGGACATTCATATCTTTCTTTGATTTCGCATGCCAACCTATGCAATCTATTTTTATATCCATTGTATAAAACTGAAATTTTTTTTTTCAATTTTGGGAAGTGTTTTCTAATGTCACAATTATATAGAAAATTTAATTATGAATTTAAGATAATAAAATCTAGAAAGAAGAGATGAACTTAAGAAATATGATGAAAACAAAAGAGATGATAGTTTTTAAAAGTTTAAAATTATATTTGCTACATAAAAAATCTTAATCAGCATATTGGAAATTTTTTCAATTTGGCTTTCTACAAAGCACTTTTAATTCTTAGCAAAAACTTCCATCAAGGCCTTTTGCGTCAACTTCAGACATTGATATATGATATATATTATATTTTGCCTACTTTTGTAAAAAGTTTGGCTTTTATCATCAATAGTAAATTTTTTTCTTCATGTTTAGAGGATTGATAGAACTTTGTGCAAGAGGACCCCCCCCCCCCTTTTTTTTTGGTAAAAAACTATTTTAGATAACAGTTTTATAGCTATGTTCTTATGAAACCTTTTAGAAAATGTCCCCAAATTAAACACAGCCTTTAAATCACTATGAAATTCCACAATATTTAATATATGATCTAGACCTCACAGGGAGAAAATTATAGTAATTAAAATGCAACTATTTATTAAACTATTTTAAAAGAAAAGTATGTTTAACTAAACTAGAATCTAAAATAACTAGAAAGCACAACAAACAGATTACATATGAATAGTATTACAACACATTAAGAAAATTGTCTAAAGATAAACTTATATTTAATAAAATTAAATGAAATCGAAAATATACTTAAACCAACTTTATATACATTTTTAAGATACATATAAAATTTTATTTCCTATAATTTTTCTTACATGTTATTTTGTAAAAGTTAGCAATCACCATTTAAATACTGTAGATTACATGAAGATAATATAGATTCTTAAAAATTTGCAAAATGATGAGCCAAATCTATATGTCATATAAGAAAAAAATGAAACTGGAAAATAAAATCTAAAAATAAATTACATTATAATATTTAATTTATATTTCAGATTGATTAAATTTTAGTTAATACCAGAATATTAAATAATATAGAAACCAATGGTTCACAAAACAAATAATTGAAACATACCAAAATCCTTTACTTCTGAATTTAAAATTTTTATTCCATCTAAAGCAGCATTTGCTAATGCTTCACTGCTCTTCCTATAGCAAAAAAAAAAAAAAAAAAAAAAAAAAAATGTTATACAATTTATTATAATTAGTCTAGGCATCCAACATCTTAAATATTTACTTTTTAATTCTGTTTTAGGGAAATTTTTTACAATTTTTTTTTTTTTTTAATATTATAAGATAATATAAGACAAGGATTGATAATAGATTTAAAAATCTACTGAATCTATTTTTAAATGTAGAATATAACAAAGTTCAAATGTTAAATAAAATACTAGAATTTTAATAAAATTTAATATATATTTATTAATTATAATTAATAAATAAATAAGATCAATAAACAAAAACAAAATAAAATTGTTTATAATTCCATGACATAATACACTAAAATCATTTTCATAATATCTTTTTCTTTTAAACTTATAGTTTAGTAAGTAATTGAGGAGAAAAAAATCTTATCAAACTATAGAGGACACACACCTTAAGGGAAATTTAATAATATTCCAGTCAAGACATAAATAATAAAAAATAATAAATCAAAAAAAATCAATGCAGCCAATTGAACTATGGTAAAGAGCATATCAGTTTGCAGTTTTTTATCCTAAAGTAAGCAAAAAAGGATTTCAAAATCAACTTTTATTTCTATCAGCATCAACCATTGTTAATGAATTAAATCTTTTAAGTTTCATATATAAAGAAACATAACAACACATTATATTGCGAAATTTTTAGAATTCACTCATATAATTTGAGTACATTTAAAAAGTTCAGCTAATTAATCATTTTTAAAATGAAATAAAATTCTATTAACAGTACATTTTAAAAAAATTCAATTAAAGTATAATGTATATTAAAACAGTACATTTTAATTGCAATTTTATTTTTATTTACAATAATTTTTATTGAAACCTTTGAATAGTACATTTTAATCATATAAATAATAACTGAAGTTTAATAATTTTAGAGTTCTACCTTGTATCTCTTGCTATGAAAACATTAGCTGGAATTGAATAGTCAATACCACTTGAACATGCAATTCTATTTAAACAATCAGGAAGGCAATCATCTCTGCATTAAAGTACAATAAATTGATATTATTATAGAATGAAGATAAAAAACATTCCAACATTGTTATTTTCAATTGCAAAAGAGTTGTTTTCAAAATTATATATAAAATAACTTTAAAAGTTAAGTATCCTAAATTATATACAGCAGCTTCTATAATTAAGTATATATCCTAACTTTCTTCTTTAAGCATACAAAATAATATTAAATTTTTTATGGCTAATATTTATGATAAAATATATATTAAAATGTATTGGGCTAACAAACAAAACAGAAAAATCAATATTATTTACTAGAGTAATTTCTTGTCTAAGTTATAAGTTTCAAAATTGAGTATATATCTAGTATAATCTACTGAAAAAAATGTTATACATAATATATATATCTAATAAAAAAAAATTTTAACAATAATTAATATTTTATGCATAACTCTTTGCATTTAGAATGGCTTTCAATTGCGTGACAATACAGATTAAATAATTTCTGTTATTTTTCTATTTCCCCCTTTCCCTGCAAATATTGGGTGTTTAAACTGAGTTCTCCAACTGAGAGAACAAATTTTTAATCACAATGAGATCTGAAGATTAACAAGAAATGAGCAATGGTACGAGAAACATAAAATATAAAACAGGCAATTGACACATTGAAACATAACACTTGGTCCTAAATTCAAAATTTTAAACACTTTCCATAAATTATTCTTCAACTTATCCAAGTATTTAATTTGATCTCAGATTCTAACAAATATATATATATATATATATATATATATATATATATTCCAACTAGGGATTGTAATATTGAACCAAAAGTTCAATACCGGTATTCAGTATTTTTTTAGATCTTAATACCGGTACATCGGTTTAATACCGGTAGTAGAAATTTTAGAAAAAGAAAACACAGGTGTTTTTTGTTTTTTTATTTGCCAGTTTTATTAGAGAATGTAATTATCACAAAAACATACAAATGGCAAACCATCTAATGCTGTCATTTTGCTTATAATTTCAACCAAATTATCTTTTTTTTTTTTTCAAAATAATCTAAAATCCCTGATGGCTCCGGCTTTGAAACTGTGCTAAGTTTGTATCTTAATCGCAATTAGATAATTTCCTCTTTAACAAATTTATATCATGTTTTTGTTTTTAAATGTGTATGGAGTCAACTTGTACTTCCTCCATTCACTTTAAAAAAACTCTTGAACATTTTTACACTGTGCCACCATATTCTTTTCATCTTATAAATAATGAAACCAAAACCGAAATATTAACAACTGATTTTTTATGTTCTTATTCATTATTATGGAGTATTATTTATGGGTATTTATATAATAAATCTGAAAAATAATTTGAACTCTAAAGTATGATATGCAAATACAATGTGAATAACAAACTCACCAATTAAAAAATATAGCAATATTACACACTTTTGTCACAATTACAACCTTGTTATCACAGATGAGAATTTCTAGTTTTCATATAAAATTCGCAGATGATAATTCTAAATTTCTAGTAAATACTGAAAAAACGGCATCTAAACTTGTGAATACCGGTATTACAAATTGTACAAATTGCTCAAAATACCGGTATTCGGTATCGCGGTATTGCAATCCCTAATTCCAGCCCTTATGCAGACCCACAGACCCCACAAAAGTGCCCAATACCTTCCATTTGACTTTGATTACAGTGCATTTGAGAAGTTCAGAATTAAATTTTTATTCAAATCTAACATCATTATTTACCAAAAACATTAAACTTTACTTTTATAGCTGAATGACTCAATACCAAATGTAAACAAATTTTAAAAATACATTTTTTAACAAATGTTGTACTCATCTTGATTTCTCTTCAAAAATTAAAATTTTTTTCTTTCTGATTAAAATTTGACATAAAAATTACTTTCATATGAATATTATTAATTTGTCTGTTATATATTTCTTAACGTTTATTTTATCATTTCTATAAATATTAAGCATAAGTAATAAATAAATATTTGGACAGGAGTATGCATAATCTTCCGAATCACAATTTATATAGCAATTTGCAGATAAGTATCTCCCTAATAAAATTTTGATAAGATAAAAAAAAAAAAAAAATACTATAAATAGAATTGAAACTCAATATCTATTGATAGTATTTTTTAAATAAACAAAATTAACAACGTTGTACTATTTAATTGTAGTTTTTACAAACAAAATTTAAGCATTGAATACTTTTATTTCTATTTTTAAAAAGAAATTTAGTACTTTGAATCAGAAAAACAGTTGGAAGGCAAAGGCAACTTTAAAATATAACATAATTATATAAATTTGAAATTTAATAAAACAATTCAACTCATACAACAAAAGTTTTAATAGAACAATTTAAAAATATTTACTTACTTTATATTTACAAGATCAGTTGCAAAGTTTTCCCATTCTTTATTACACATTCTTCCATCCTGTTCACAAAGTTTAACTCCATTATCCTCTTCTGGGTTATGAGATGCAGTGATCATCACTCCAACTGTTTTGCCTTTAAAAAAATATATGCTACATCATTAATAAAATTTGAAAGACTACTTTAAATAAACCAATTATTTTGTCATTTTCCAGCAAAAAAAAAAGCAAATTCAGTTGACTCTTAAATTTCACCATAAAACAGACTTGAATGAATATATCATACTTTATAATTATATAATAGGTTCAGTGATTTTTCAAGCTTGTAATATATATTGATACAAATGCTATGAAATGAGATTACATGCATTAACAAACATTGGTAATCATTTAAAAATTTTATGACACCATTTAAATGATGTGGAACATAATAAATACTGATTTTTTTATATAAAAAAGACCACCATTTTTATGATGAAATCTGAAGGTTGTGGTTTAATGAAGATCAACTGAACATTACCATCAGCTAACTATAGAACCAATAATTGAATCTGAGGAAATAATTTTTACATATTGTCCTGTTATTAAATAAACAGCTCATTATATTATAGAGTAAATCTCAAAAAGTAATTTTACGAAAGAAGTTAGCATTACCTTTGTAATACTACCGTTGTACCTATTAACCTTTGTAATACTACCATATCATGATAGATTATTTTAAAATTATTAATAATTTAAATACTATTAAATATCTTTTTTATATTTTTATTCATGTTTCTCAGCTTAGTTTTAGGATTTATGCCAGTGAATAAATGCATTAATTTGAACTGAGCATAACCTTAAGAAGCATATAAAATATATTAAAGGTAAATTTTTATGAAAAATTGTGCCTATATCAAATATCTATTAAAAATTTTAAAAAAAAAATATATAACATCTATAAAACATACCCTTTAGTGCCTTTGACCTAAGAACAGCCAGTAGCCCCATACGGTACATCACATGGGGTAATTCTAAAGCCCTAAAACAGAATTTAAAAAATAAAATTAATTATTTTATGAAGAATTATTTATAAAAAATTTTAAAATAATATAAATTTTTTCATCAAATAAACTGCAAAAATAAGTTATACATACAGACATTATAATAAACTATAAAATTATAATGAGAATAAATTTGTAAATAATCTCTTAAGCATTAAAATGCCTACAGGAAATGAGATTACAAACAATTGATATAAAGAAAAAAATTTGTTTTATTCTATTTATTGCAAGACGAAGTTCACAGTTCACACACACATAAAAATTCATTAGTGTTCAATAAAATGACTGCTTTAGCAAATTTTCAAGATTTTCTCTCCTTTTCATGCATTAATCAATTTTAAGATGCCAATTTTCGTTTCGAATTCAAGCACATTGATCAAAAGATTAACAGCCATCAGAATGTCAGAGATGTTGTACATTTATCATTACTTAGCAAAAACAATGGAACTAATTATATTGCACTCGCATTGTGCTACCACAATTTTTTAATATCCCATCACCAAAAGTGGCATCAATTTTAATATGCAATTTTTTACATAGAATTTTAGTATCGATTTAAAACCTTATCAAGCATGATTTAGAAGAGATGCCCAAATAATTAAGAATTAAAAACTTAATCCAGGAAACTCTTTTTAGAGGTCTTCATAGTTAACAAGGAATTTGTGTTATTTTGTGGAGTTAATTGTTTAAGAATTCTTAAAAACACTGGTGTAGAATTTATTTTTAGCGAAAAATGTCTTACTCCTAATAACTTATTACATTTTAGATATAAATAATTTCAAATAATTTATTACTTTTAATATTATAACCAGTAAAAATTTACATTGCTTATATAAATAAGAAATAATTTAACTTCAGAAAAAAATGAGAAGAATATTTTAATAAAAATCATTTATAATTTTACAGCTTTTTCATTATGATAGTAAAATAAAAATAGAAAATTACATTAAAAATATTTTTAGAAAAATTTTATTACGTTCATTAATAATGATGCAGCCTAGTAAACTATCCAAAGCTTTAAAATGTAATACAGTGGTACTTTAATATCTGCCTACTGTGGAATAAGTTCAACTTGTTATAAGCCCTGATTGAACACGAAAAATCTTGTTTGATATATGATCTTTATTTGGAATACTACTGCCAAACTTTACAATATTTTTCAAATGAATGGATATCAAAAACTTTGCAGAGAAGTACCACCTAAATGAACCTCAAATGAGCAGTAATAGCTTTGTCTGGAATTATCAGACAATGTCACATTTCTGAAATATCCTTAAGTAAAGATAGAAGTAAAGTTAGGAGAAGGTAGGCCAGGTTTGAAGTAAATGACAAATCTGGTGAATTCCAATGAGTTCCAAGTACAGAAAAGATACACAAAAAGAAAATTAAATTTGTAAATTTTATGTATTTCATCTAATTACTTTTATATTTATGTATTCTACAAATAAACAGTGTTTAAATTATCTTTTACAACTCCATCACTGCATAAAATATTAATAATAAAAAAAAAAATGCTTTTTTATAAGAAGGGATTAATCATTTTACCCCTTTATTTTTATGAGAAACCTCGTTGGTACAATACATACTTTTTTGTACTTTAAAAGTCAAATAAAACAATTAATTATATGATAAAAGCATTTAACTAATTTTTTTTTGCAACAACATGCTTTTTAATGTTTATTGAATAAATGAAAAAAAAAAAATATGAAAAATCCTAAATAAAATTTCATTACTTTTTTTAGATTAATAATAAATTAGAATTTTATTAATAATAAATTTAAAAATATTCATATTTAATTAAACTTATTTCAGACATAATGTCCCCTTATTTTGAAAAAAATATTGAAAAATACAAATAAGAGAAAACTAAAAGTTATAAAGATTAGAATTTTGTGTATTTGATGCATATAAACTGAATTTAAAATGTTTCATTAAAAGTTTACAAAAAATACAAATTTTAATTTAACTTACTTCTCCCTAAATCCAGCAGTACCATACTGCAGAAATTTTGATGTAGATTTCTTATATTTTTGAGTTCCTAAAGATGAAGCGTTTTCAAAATATTCCTTCATTTTAAATTTAGCTATGTATGCTTTTTCAGAGTCTAAAGAACATTTGTTCTAATATCAATATGTACAGGAAAAAATACAAGTATTTCACAAAGCTCCTTAGGATTAACTTGTCAAGTAGATTTACTAGATGAATGACCTAAATATTTACATATCCTGTTAGCGACACTAGTATTTCCACGCAGCAAATCTGGATCAACCAAACGCGATTCTGTTGCTATAGTAACTGATAATTTGCATAAATTGATGCGAAAGCTCTAATCTATTTCAAAATTTTTATTTTTCTTAAATTAACAATTAAAAATTATCGGACTAAAAATTTATTACAAATTCTTTTATATTTGAGTATTTTTTTCTAATTTCTAATAATTATTTAATTCGAAAACAATTTAAAAAAAATATTTCACTGTAAACTGTAACTTTTTCAATAGTCATGCTTTATAAACAAATCGCTGTTCCCAGTAGTAATAGCTTTACGTTGTAGTTGTAATTAAGTAATAGTTAGTTATTATAGTTATGTATAAATTGAATAATATATATTTTTAATGAGGAAATATTTGGATGTATCAGTTGAGTTTTTGCTTTCTCAGAAATGTTAAAAATTCCTGAAGAACACCAAATTATTTACTCATTTAGTGTTTATATTTTAATATAATTTTTTATTAATTGTATTATTTAATTTACCTTAAGTTATTATAATTATAGTATTAGGATATATTTATGGCTTGTTTGGTTGAGTTATTGGTGCTTTTAAGAATTTATGATGACAAAAGTATTCTGAAACAAACACTATAAAAAGTGCTGTTGATAAGTTTTCAATCAGAGATTCCTCAGCGCCAACAATTCCTGAGCAAGTTGATACTTTTTAATAATACTTGAATTAAAATTTTTTATTAATATTTAGTTACGTTAATTATTAGTATTAGTTATAGTATTTAATTTTAAGTGCTCCTATGATGATGAATTAGAAAATGAGATTAATCAATGATGTTTAGACTTCATTCCTACCTCGGAAGTTTAAGTCTGAGGAGATCTAGAAAATATATATTTTTATTCTTACTATAAACAATCAGCATTTAATTAAAATTATAATAAAATTAAACATGTTAAATGTAAAATAATTGATTTTAATGAACTTGTAAAAATAACCATTTTATGTAGAGTTTAATTCTTTGGAATATGATTTAATTTCTATTTCAATGAATTTATTTATTTTGTAATTCTTTCTTTTTGTAAAAAAAAAATATGTTATTATGACTTTTCTGGTATGATATCATATGACGTCTTAACTAAATATTTAAAAAAAAATAATGTTCTGTAAGATAATAATTGTGGAAGTAGAAGTTTTTAGCTTGTCTTGTATGGTATTGGAGATTTATGCTCTGATGCTGTTTATCTCAATTTACCCAAATGCTGTTAAAATACTAGATATAAGAATTGAACAAGGGAAAGCCAAACATTTATACTCTAGAACTCAAATTTTAATTCCATTGTCTATGATAGATCACAAATTCAATTTTTAAAGAAAGAAATCATTCTTTGATTTTACTTAAACAGTATTGTTTACATGCTTATTTTTTTAAGTAATGGTTTTGGAGGAAATTTAAAATGTTTTCATTGAATTGGGTACTTACATTAACATTTTCCTCTTTATGTTCATTAAAAAATTTTAGACTAATATTTTCATACAATAACATACAGAATGTATTCATATAAATTTCTGTTCAATGTATCTATAATCTACATTATGTTAAAAGTCAACAAAAATAATAATAGTAATAAAAAAAAAGTAAAATACAGTGGGCCACAAAATTGAGTATACACCTTAGAAACTTGGAGACTTTTTGCAATTGCAAATTAAATATTGCTTTTAAGATGATTGAATTTTTACCTTATATACTTTAGTCTATGCTTTACCGTACTATACTTATAAAATTGTTACGTTTATTTATTTTTTACGAAAAAAAAAATAAAAGATCTGAGACGAGAGGAAAAACAACAAAAAAAAAACACACAAAATAAGTATACACCTTTATTAATTTCCTTTTAACGTACAAATTAATATTTTGTTGCATAACCTTTTGCTTGAATTACAGCTTGTAATCTTCTGGACATAAATTCTACTAGTGTTTTAGTGGTTTCAACAGAAATTTTAGCCCATTCTTCTCTCAGAACTTTCTTGAGAACTTCCTTGCTTGTGATTTCGTGCTCATGTACAGCTTTCTCTAATTTCGACCACAAATTTTCGATGACGTTTAGGTCTGGAGACTGGGCTGGAGGGTGTAATTGCTTCTTGCAATGGTACAGCAAGTATAACTGCACAATCTTCGCTGTATGCTTGGGGTCGTTGTCCTGCTGGAATATGAAGCTTGACCCAAGCCCCAACTTACTGGCACTTTTTTTTTTTCAAGTTATCATTTAAAATCCCCAAATATACATGTTTGTCCATAATATCATCAATAAAAAGCAAGCTCTCCAACTCCTCCAGCCGTCATACAACCCCAAACGAGGACAGATCCACCTCCGAACTTGACTGTCTTAATGGTGTTTTTGGGTGCCAGTGCTTTCCCAACTTCTCTCCATATTTTAAATCGTCCATCGCTTCCGTAAAGATTAAACTTACTTTCATCAGAAAATATTACAGTGTTCCAGAAATAAAATAGGCTTTAAACGATGTTCTCTGGTGAAAATCACTCTCTTTTGTCTACTTGATGAGTGGCTTTCGTATTGGTGAAGGGTACGTTGAATTGTTTCAACTGAGATCTTTTCCCGATTGTAGAGGACACCGATAAAAAGCTAGTTTAGAGTCACTCACCCCCTCGGATCTTTCTTTACCGAGTGAATGATCTTCCTCTTTCGCTGTAGTACTCAGTATTTCTTTAGGTCCTCTTCCAGGAATATTGGCCACAGATCCAGTTTTTTATACTTCTGTAGTATTTCTTGGACACAACCATGAGTTACACCAATCAACGAAGGATTTCTCGAAGAGATTTGCTCTCTTTTCGACCATTTTACAACCAATAAACGCTCAGATTCAGTAGTTTCTCTACGAGCTCATTTTACGATTTTTAATGAGAAAAAAATACTATTTAAAAGCGTTGAAGTGCAATAGCACGTGTTATAAGCAGCAGCTACTCCTGAAACTCTTCAAAGAAAATTTGAAACTAAAAAAGTGGTGGCATAATTTACAAATATAAGAAGTGTATACTCAATTTTGTGCATGGTTTTCTATCTTTTCTTCGAATCGCTTTAACTTTTTCGTAATAAATAAGTTAACTATAGAATTGTGTTATTATAGGATGGTAAAGCAGAGGTTAAAGTATCTAGGATAAAAAAAATTATCTATTTAAATCAATATTTAATTTGTAATTGGAAGAAGTCTATAAGTTTTAGGAGGTGTATACTCAATTTTGTGGCTCACTGTATATGTTTAGTTTTTATAAATCTGACCTATTCTTTAAGAATTAGGATAGTTTATAGATAGAAAGAATTAAAAAAATAAAAAGTAATTTCTTCCTTTTCTTAATTTTCCTATTTTTTTAAATAAAGTTTAAAAATATTGATAACTTAGCTATAGTTTTTATTTTATTAAAATCTACAAAATAGACTTAATAAAACTGCCTTAATCTTCTGAAACTACAAAAATTTATGCACAAGGACCAAGAATATTAAATATTTGACACAATTTCTAAACTGTTATTTTTCAAGGATTTGTTTAGCATATATTTTCACATTATTTATAAAATTCTAAACATTGTAAGACATAGCACAAAAATGTGACAAGCCTAAATAAAAGTTAATTATGATTATACTTAAATCATAAAAGGACTTCATTTAAAAAAAATTATTTATTGTTGAAATCTTTTATCAAAAATTAAATAGCCTTGATTATTGGAAGATTTTCATTTTAGTATATATTAGAATTATTCATATATATATTAGAATTATTCATATATATATTAGAATTATTCAACAAGATTAGTAAAGATTAGATCTAATCTGACAAAAGTTTAAAATATAAATTTTTATTTAATGTGATATAAAATTAAAGTATTTATGAAATGTTAAATGCACTTCAACAAATTTTATATTATCTGCTAAAAAGGAAGGGATACAATTTTTTGCTTTGCATACTTTTAAGAAAATTTGACATGTAGTTCTAAAAGCTTCACTGTTACCCACTTGCTTTCATTCCCTATTGTTCCTAATATTAAAGTTCTGGTGGATGCTGCACTACTATTCTACAAACTATTTTCTTTCATAAACACTTTTAAAAGTAATTAACCCTTTTTTTAATAATATGCTTTGATTAAAAATTCCTAAGTTTGATTAAATCTTGATAGTATTTTACTTCAATTTAAATTTTTGAAATAGAGGCTATTAGAATCTCCCATTTATTAAAACACTAAAAAGTAAAAAGTTACTTTTGATTTGATGTCATAAAATGAAGGTGATTGATTTTAACTATTAAATTACTTTATGAATGTATACATGAGAGAAGGGGAAAAGGATGTTAAAAAGTCTTTACATACACATACATTTTTATCAAAATTTCTATAAAAAAAAATTTTTTTAACTTTGTGTATATGGATATAAGCAAGAAACTTCTAGTTCCACAAACATTTCTATATTGATAAAATCAAAACAATCTTAACTTTCCTTCATCATTTAAAATAAATTTTTAATGTGCAGTATATTTTTTTTATAGAAATTTTTTTAATGTTAGATTTAAAATAAAAAGCAAATATGATTGAAAAATAGTTTCATAAACAAATTCATTTACATTTACTTCTGTAAATTTTCAAATGAAAAAAAAAAAAAAAAAAAGCAGTATTATTTTTTTTATGTAATTAAATGCATTGCAGTCAATTTGTTAACAAATTAAATTGATCATTTAAATAATCATCTTGATTTCAACTATACAGTAGACTCTACTCTGACACATGCCTAATTCAACTATACAGTAAACTAATATAACACCTGCCACTGATACATTTGTTGGAATATGTGACTTCCAGATGAGTTATTTTTTCCTATTAAAACTTGAAAAAAATGTTATTATTATATTACTTCTCGTTTTTTGGCGGCCTGAAGGCCAATTGGCTAGCGTTTGGTTGCACAGGCTTGGTTCGAATCCTGTCGGTGGCATGGATGTTTGTTAGTGGTTCGGAATCCACATTAAACTGTAGGTCCCGGTCTAATTAGCCTAAAATGTGCACAAAAGGACCATAGAGCGATAAACCAAACCAATCTTGTTTTTTATCTCGAATAAATTGCTTTGTGTTTTTTTGCTGTTGTGTATTTGATGATGGATCAGTTTTTTGAACAGTAATGTGAAATTACAGATTAAAAATACGAAATGAATAGTTGAAAATGTTTTAAATATTATGACAATTATTTAGTGTGGTTCTCTGTCAACAGAAATTAATGATGAAGAGAGCGCAATGTGTATTGTGATTGAAAGTTTTATCATTAGAGTGTATGCACACAAATAAACTGAAACACCATTTAGAAACTAATCAGTACTACATGGTTAGCAAACCTAGGATTTTTTTGAAAGACCTAAAATAGTAAAAAACGTTTTCAAGACTTCAATAGCAAACAATGCTTTGTTAGCATCTTACAATGTGGCTTATGGAATCGCGCAATGTAAGATGCCCCTAACTTCGTCGCGCAACTTATCCTGCCGGCTGTTGTAGATATGGTAAACATCACGGTTGTTGAGTCTCCTGAGAATCTGCTTTCAAAAGTGCCGTTATCCAATAACACAATTAGTCGCAGAATTCTAATTGTGTCGGTTCAATTCGATTCGACTCGACGATAAATTGAAAAAATCAAATTAATGCAATTTGGATTGCAGCTAGATGCTTCTGATAATAATTAAAATGATCATTTCATTTGCTACTTGCGGTTCATGAGTCGTAATAATATTGCAGCCAACTTCCTCGTTTGTAAAAATAACACAAATATAAATTTTGTATAAATGTATCGAGATTCCTGATGCATTCATCTAAAAATAGTTTGGATTGGCTAAGTGCGAGGTGATGTACTCATTCTATGGCTGTTATGAAAAATTACAGACACTTTCGAAGCGAAACCCCTGATGCAGTGTGGACCCATTACATTAATAACAGGAAAGCACTTGCTTAAAAGCATCCGAATCTTGCACTAGCATTAGGATTGTAATTCTATAAAAACTCGTTGTAAGTTATAAATTCTATAAAAACTCGTCAATTGAAGGCAAGGTTTTCAAAATAGAATGTGTGAGAATATGGGATGAATTACTAATCTTTGTTCAGCAATGCAGGATGACTCTCTCGTGATTATGTTTTATCATGTACGTCTGAATTGCTGGAAAATGTTATTTTTTGTAAAAAAAAAGATACATTCAAAATTAAGAAGGATAAAATTTCGCCGATGCAAATTTTTAATAAAACCAGCATAATTATGTGACATTTTTGAAAGACTGAATTCCCTGAATCTTTCTGCGGGCGAAAACACCTTTTGAATGTAATGGAAAAAATTTCATCCTTATATATTCGAATATAAATTAAAATTATAGATAAAAATTGATTGGAAGTGCGGGCAAGGATTGTTTTTTAGTATTGCAGTTATTTTTGACGTCAAAAGAACTTGATTTCTGTCAATATGTGAAAATTTTTTAAGGGCACTCATTAGAACTGAATTTCATTTGAGAAATATTTTAAAAATTAAAATTTCGATAATTTTAAAGTCCATTTAACACACTAATGCTCAGCTTGAATTATTTTTGCATAAGATAATTTTATCGAGTTTGTATTGCATCATAGTTTGAAAGCAAAATTTGTCAGCGTTGAATTGACCTAATTTTGGATTTCAACAAAGAATATCCTTCTCTAAGTGACGGTGGTCGATTTGAATCGTTTTAATGATTCAATTGATAAAAAAAAAAAAAAAAAAAAAACTGTACCAAAGAGTATTTTCATATAGTGGCGGCATCTATCGTCCTTTAGAGGAACAAATAGGATAAATAATTTGTTTTCGAACATATGCTAATAAATGTTTTTTTAACTATTTAAAATAAATGTACTTAATTGAAATTAATTTCAAATTTTATTAATATTTTTCATTTGTAAATTCTTTACCATCATGCAAGTTCTTTCCGCTTCCTAAAAATTGTTGAATTTTTTTTTTTTCTGCAACTAGTATATGTTTTATTTGCCCTTTTTAAATTTATTATCTTGTAAAATATCGAAATTCATCAATAATTTTATTTTTAATAAATTAGCTATAGTCTGTGATTTGAGGCAATTCGTTATTTCCCATTATTGATAGAACTGAATTTTGAAAGAATATTATTTTTCTACAGGAAATTTGCCATTATTAACACGCTTTTATTAGTTTCACATGTATGTGTTTGTTTGTATGTGACTCTTTGAGCTCGATTTTTGCCCTACTTTAAGCGATCAGATTTAATTTAAACGTTGTAGACTTATCAAGGACTGACGGCAATAAAATATTTTGATAAGTTTATTATCTCATCATGATTAGGATCGCCAGGATTAGTGATTTTTTTAACTTATGAAGAGCAATTTAACCCATGTAGAATGAAAGTACCTAAGACATTCAAACCTACGTGGGATAGTGGCATAACGGATAACGTGCCTGACTACAGATCAGGAGATTCCCTGTTCGAATCCTGGCTGGCTCGACATATTCGCATTTAGCCTTTGTTTTACTCACAATTAAATTGTTGTAAGAACTATAGTTCCAGACCTCCATATCGGAACCTCATTTAAATATTATAGTTTAAAAACACTAAAAAACATGCTTTTAGAGTTAATCAAGCTAAAAAGTAAAAAATAAATTAATAGTTTAAAAAAACACGCTTTTTAGAGTTAATCAAAAGTAAAAAATAATTGTTAACATAAGAATAAAATTACTGACGAGAAAATTAATGTCACTGTTCCAAAAGCGTGGGATGCTTTGTGTGACATTTTTAAACTAACTCTGCATTTCGGAATGAAACTAGTGAAAAATTATAACTATTGATATCGAGCACCCCAGTCATTCGATCAGTCATTTTATTCTTATGTTAACAATTATTTTTTTACTTTTTTTAGTTTGATTAACTCTAAAAAGCGTATTTTTTAAAATTTTTTTAAACTATTAATTTATTTTAATCTAGAAATGAAATTTGTTAATTAATATTTATGACATTTGTTGTCGGCCAAGTCGCAAAATAGGAACAGTTGGGATTTGGTGACATTTAGGCCTCCAAGTGGCCAAAAATTGTAAAAAATGAAATAATTCTAAGGGTTAAGAATGATAAATCTGATGGATATATATGGAGATACAGAGCGAAACCTAATTGTGCAGAACCAACTATAAAGAGAACCTTTCGTCACACTTTGTGGTCCTCACAATCAAAAATGAGTTTGTGCTAAATTAGGAGAATTACGTATGATTTTATCCTTAGGCATTCCACTGTGGATAAAGCTGATGAGATTGAATATTGTGCCTGATTGGAAGAACTTTTCAGAGAAATCTCAATGGATGTTATTATTATAAAGAATATTATTCTTTATTGTATGCAATCCAACATGACCAATGCATTTTAATCAAATTTCAGCATTCTGTTTTTCCTAAAATTTCCAGCAAGCTCGTAAGCGCATCTGACGAAGACATTTTCCATCAGCCACTCACATTTGATAAGCTATATTGGCCAATCATCTAAATATAAGATTTCGCACTTTAAGCCTTTTGGCTTTCTCTCCATCTCTCTTTTGTTTAAATATTATTTTTGTTATAATAATTCATTAAAATTTAAGGACACATAATTTTATAAAAATAACTTTATTCATTTCTTTACTATTTCCAATGTCATAATTAAAAAAAAAAAATATTCTTTGAAATTTTACTACTGTAATGCAAAAGTTGCTGTTGCTTAAGTTGTACTGCAAAAGTGTAATTTCATTTGAATTATTATTGATGGAAATACCAAAAGTTTTATAAATTTCTCTAACATCTATTTTCGATTTTTATTATTTAAAAGAAGAAATTGAGATAAAGCAGCATAAGCGAGTATAATCCTCAAAACCGCGAATCAAGCCAGGTTGAAAGGGATTTAACTTTGAAGTTTTAATTTTTCAAATTTTTTTTTTATTTAAGTACTTTAAAACATCCTTATTTGTTTGAAAAATGAATGTAAGTAATCTGCCAACCAGCAAATGTAGTGATGAAGATGTAAGATATCTTTTTATAATTTTTTTCTTGTTTATTCACATTTAGCACAAAATTTGTGTAAACAATAAATTAAAATGTAGAATTATTTATGCTTTTAAAGGTTTCTGCATGTATAATGTCATGTTTTTTCTTTTACTGTATTTCTTCAGAGTTGGATGGCATTGTGTTCAATTCATTAAATCGTTTTAAATATTTTACACAATGTAAAAATTTTAATCATACATAAAAAAAGAAAAAATACTATTATATTTAAAATAGCTACAATGGATATTTCAAAATTTAAGACCTTTTAGTATGTCAAGTGTTACAGTTGTAACCTGAACACTATTTTGGGCCATCTCATTGATATTTCAGAAATAAACAAATAATTATTTAAATCTTTACCAAAAATATTTACTTACATTTTTTTTAATATTGTTGCCTTTAAATTAGTAACATGCCTTAGCTGCTCAATGTTGTGGATCATTACAGGAATCTTTCATAATTGCATGAAAGATTAGTGGGGTTTTTTTTTTCATATTTTTGTAAAATAATAAGATTTTCAAACTCATTTTTCTTCCTGCCATTTTGAATAATTATTTAATTTATAATTGAAATCTATTAATTCAGGCATATTAAATATTTCATCTTAATTGTTAGTCAACCATCTCCATCAATTTCATTTATTAAGACAAAAAAAATTTGCAGTCCAATAAGACTTTCCGAATCAGACCAATGTATAAAAAAAAATTTTTCCAAAAGGTTTGCTTTTGACAAATGGAGAAAAATTTTGATTTTTAAAATTTTAACAGAAGGAAAATGTCATTATTTTATGGTTTGAAATATAAAAAAAAGTAACAAGAAAATTTTAGAAAAGAAAAATAATAATTGTAGGTAATTTGTATTTTATTTGTGCGGGCAAGTTTAAAATGCTTTGTGTATAAGCAAAATTGTTTTGAGGAAACCAATGCTGGTGTAAATTCAGAATGGATTAAAAATAGAAAAAAATAATTAAATGTAGGTTTAAAATGGTAAAATGCAAAAAGTAATAATTTAGATAAGTTTTGTGTAAACAGCAGATAATTTAGTTTAAAAGATACTTTCATTTGTATGAATTAAAATGAATAATATGAATTTAGTGAAGAAATTTGTTATAAAATGATCATCATTGTATCAAAAAGTGTTTTGAAACATTTAATATCATTATATTAAAAATTACAAAATTTTAATTTCTGTAATATTGTTGAAAAATAAGAATAAATTAACTAAGAATTAAAACTCTTAATTCTTTTTTTTTTTTTTTGCAAAATAATGGAAGACCCTTAAAGATCATGATTTCTGATAAATATGATGTTTTTTCAGAATTGTATAAAAATTTTTTTTTTAACATATTCTTTTTTTTTATTGCATTCATTCTTTTTTTAATTGCATCATTTAATTTATTATATTACTATGTAGGTAGAGCAATGGTTAAAACAGTTATTCCAAGGTGAAGATGTTCCATGCTTTGATCGAACTCCACAATCCATTGAATTCTTGAAAAAGATAATGGCTGAAAGTAATGAGGTAGAAAAAGATTCAATTGCAATTTATAAAGCTGGAAAAAAGATGAAGGATTCTTATGATGAAAAAAAAGTAAGAGTTCAATTATCATCATTCAGATAAAAATATATATTTCTTTTCTTTGAACTTAATAATGAATTGATTAAAATATAATTTTATCATACAAATGTATAAATTAAAATTTATGTGTATAATGAATTTTAACAATCTTTATTGTTTTAAATTTTGGAATTTTCAATGTAAAACTCAAAATTTTTTCAAGTTACAAACTTTGTGTAGAACATCTTACACAGTACTAGTCAAATTTTATTTTGGTTAAATATTTTGGCAATTATACATTTGCAAATGTTTATTAATTAATATTAATATTTTTAATATGTATTTATAAATTCTTAGTTGGCAAAGGAAACTTATTTTGGTGCTAAAATATATTGAATCGTAGTTATATTTCCATCATTGTAATCAAAGTGTACAGTCATCAAAAGTTCTCACATGAGTAGGATTCTCATTATAATTTCAAGAAATATTAAACATTTTGGTGGATATCAACATAAAAACAATATAAAGTATTATGTATAATGCAAAATGGTTAAGTAAATATAATATTTTTCCAAGTTAAAAAAATTAATAAGAATATTTAAACCCTAAATAAATCTCACCATAATTTTTGTGTAAAATTTAAGAGACTCATCAAATTTATCTGCTTTGCACAAATATACTTTTTTAAATAAAATAATCTGTTTAGAATATTCAATTATTATTTAATGTTATAATGAACATATTAACAACATTTTAAAATTAACTCATTTGCACTTGCATAAAAGGTTATTTTGTTAAAAGAATTTTTCAGTGAGTTTAAGTATTCCTATTACTTTTCTTTAATAAAATAGAAGACCATCAAAGCTATCTCATGAAAAGAAGCGAATCATTCCATAATAAAATAATAGAGTAGAATTGCATGAACTTTATGGAATACTTGCAAGTTCAAAGAATAATTTTGATCAGCCAAATTATCATCGATTTGGGTATGAACAGTGGGAAGAAAAAAAATTATTCATTAGTGTAACAAATTGAAAATTTTACATTTTATCTGCCTTAAACATGAAATTTTTTTTTTACATTGTTATATTTTTGTTAATAAAAGCAAACATAATAAATGTAGAGACAATAGTTGCATAATTATTTGGATAAAAATATAAAAAATGAATTTTAAAATGAAGATCTATTTCTTTTATTAAAATGGTGGTATAGGTGCATAACATCCCTGAATTTGGTAGTTTAAAATTGACAGATCAATAAATATATATTGACATCTTGTACGGAAACTTAAAAATAATGTTAAATATTTCAATCAACAGAAAGATTGGAGTTTCTATCAGAATAACAACCTTTAAGATCAAACATTTGTATTTTTTATTACACCAAAGAGAAATGTATTTTAAGGATATTTAAAAAGCAAAAATGCCTTTGCATACCAATTTTTATTTTATTATTGAATTAAATAGCGTAAAATTAACTTTTCAATAATAGATCACACATTTAAACAAAGAAGCAGAAGTTTGAAATTGTATTTATATTTCCAATACACTTAACAGCTAGGACAAACAGAGAAAAACAGGTTTTAAGAAATGCATATAAAATTTTAAACCTGTTTTCTCAGATTGTTTTATTAAGATTTGTTACTTTTTCAACTTTACCCTTAAATTACAACTTAAAATTTATATGATATATGAATAAAATAAATCTGAATATTTTTAACAAGAAGTTTTTATTTAATGGGTTTTTTATAATTTAGTGGTACTTGCACATTAATGATATGATAACAAATAATCATTGTCAAAGGATAACCAAATCTTGTTTGTGGGGAAATATCATTATGAACAATCAATCATTGATTGTATTATGCACTGAGATTATTAAGAATATGATCAATCATTGACATACAGTTAATGTGCAAGTGCCAAAAATTCTGGTTTGTTGAGGAATCAAACGTGTTGAAGAATAGAAGTGATCTACAGTTTAAAAAATTTATGTAAGAAAAAAATGTGATTCTAATATGTATAAAACTTGTCATTTTAGCCACTATAAAAATTAATACTGCTATTATTCGCAGTTTCTAAGATAAAAATCTAAACAAAGATTATGAGTTTACTTGCAGAGAAAAGGATTTCCCAATACCTTCAAGTACATTTTTACTTCCGACAGATTTTTTTTTTTTTTTTTTTTTTATAAATGCTCAAAATAGAAGTACTTAATAATACAAATTTGAATGTCCATATAAGTGCTTATATATTAAAAAGGAAAACAGTATTCAAATGAATTTCTTTTTATGTGTTGCGGTAAATAGAGATCTAATAAATTTAATATGTATGCAGGTACACCAACAAACAAAGGAAAACATTAAACAAGGAAATATTTGCACTTAATAAAATATTGGCATGTCTTTCATTGTGGGGTTTTTCTTTCAAAATTAGATGTGAAATGTTCTATTAAGGCATTATCATTTTAGCCATTAGGCATTATCACTTGAAACTGGTTTTCTCTCATATTTCCAAGGCATTTGAGTGAAGGAAGATAAAAGTTGTATGTCCTTAATATTAGGAAATATTCCCACTTAGAGTTCAATCCATTGAGCTCAAAAATTTTTTATTTATTTTTTATTATGTTATTATTGTTTTTATTTTATTATTTAAAAACTGTGTGACAAACTCTATATAAAGTTGGATTTATTCAAAAATTTTTATTTCAATTCTTGAAAGTTGTAGTGAAATTAATTATTGTACTAGTAGTAATAATTTATTTACCATGAAATATCTAAAAACTTGGATTTTTTCTCCAATTAATATTTTGTTTTCTTTTGTAAAGTAAACAAATCTATCTGCCCTTTTATTAATTCTCATATAATTATTTATAGATCTACAGTTTATGGTTATTATTTCATTATTAAATATGTAATGTATTAAAATATAACATAATTAACATTAAATTTAACATAAATCTCTTTTATGAAATAAATCCCACTATTTTTAAATTGAAGATGACTATGAATTAAAAAAAAATATTTTAGGTAAAGAGTTACAGCTGCTGACCAACAATATTCAACTAGATCCTGAAATTTTTCAAAGAGTTGAAAACTTAGCAAATTTAACAGAAAAATTGAAGTTAAAAGAACCGAGTTTGACAAAGTATGATTGTTGTTCTTAATTTATTTTCTGTTGAAATGTATTGAATTGAATTATATTATCTTTAATTTTATAAATTACAACAAATTTTATATTATTTAAAATTATGCAAGAATACAAATGAATGTAGTGTTATTGATAGCTTATTAAAGATGAAAGTATTAAATGAAGTTATTTCTTGCCAAGAACTTATTTTCACTACTTTCCGTTACATTCTGCAGAAATTATGTCTTCTACTTAAAAGTAGATTTATGGTTTGGTTAGTCATTTTTTTTTTTGCACATTTTGGGCTAATTAGACTGGGACCTACAATTTAACATGGATTCTGAACCACTAACATACATACATGCCACCCCAGGATTCGAACCTGAAGCCTGTGGTACCAAAGACCAGAGCTCCGGCCAATTTTTGCCTCTAAATTATTTCTTCTACTTTTATTATGTAGTTTTTACAATTGATCTCCCTTTTAGAAATAATCCATGTATGTGTGCTTGTTCCAACATATTTTAAAAACTAACATTTTGAAATCAGGAATTTGTTTCTTCTGAATTTATTATTTTTACTAAAATTTGTAGTCAAAAATTATGAAATTTGTTATTTATTTTCAATTAAATAAAAACACTTAATTTTTTTTTTATTACTATCAGATTTTCATGTCATTAGATAGCACCAGCATTAAAATACTGACTTGGGTTATTAGTAAAGTTATTGCAAAAAAAAAAAAAAAAAAAAAAAAAAAAAATGCAATATTAGTTTATTTTCCAAACTGATGGTATTATATTTTTACAAATAAATGCTAACGGGTTAAAGGGTAAAAAATTACTCCAAATTCTTGAATTGAAAATTATTGCTTTATTTAATTATTTTATTTTATTTATATGATGGATTATTTAAAATTTCAATTCTGCTTTTAATTTTTTAAAATTTCAATTTTAATTCTGGGCAGATACTTTCTCTAAATAAAATTAATCAGAATTAAAAATGCTTTATTTTCTGTAATCAGCTAATGCCAGGTCTATCTGCTCATAGATAAAAAATTACAAGAATTTCAGTAAATAAAAAGTTTTCTGCCAAAAACTTTTTTATCATAACATGATAAATGCATATGAAAATGGCAATGTTAATAGGGGTTAGTAATCTCTATTCAAATCTAAAATCATCTGCTAATGCTTTGGCAATTTTTTTTGAGTCAGTCCAGAAAAATTTTGAGATTAACCTCATTTGAATGCAAGATTGTGCCATAAAAATGCAGATGCAGATGTAAAAATAGATAGAAATCCGAAGGTGCCATGTGTGGCTGTATGGTGGATGTTGCATCAAATCCCACTCCAGCTTATAGAGCTTTCAGCGAGTCATCATACTAACTTGTGGGCAGGTGTTATCTTGAGAGAACCACCTTCCTTCTGGAAATTATCTTCGTTTTTTTGTAAATGAATTTTGATTACCATGTTGTCGTTTTATATTGTACTGTTGATAGACTGCCTGCTTTTTAGATACTCTTTGTCGAGAATTCCTCGACAATCTCATTTGAAATCATTACAGAGAAGTACGCTCTTATTAGTTATGGCTTGTTTTGTAATCAAATTTATTGATTCCTCAGATGCTGATAACCCCTCCTTTACGGCTTGTACACCCATTTTTCATTACAGATAATAATTCTGTCCAGAATGTCCTCTTTTCTTTGTTCTCTGAGCAGAATCAAATAGGCTGCTTTTTTTTTACATGCTATTCAATTTTATATTTTCTCCCGTTTATGTGGTAATGTTGTGTGAAGATTTTTTTAAAAATGCCTTTGTTCATGGACATTAAATTTATTTATAGATTCATAAAAAGCTCCATACAATACAATTTATAAATATTTTACTCTTATTGTATGCCTAAAAAAAGCACTCAATGAAAATTTGCAAAAAGTAGAATATACAAGTCAAGGTGCTGTTAAAGGAAGCATTGCGAATAAATTTTTTCATTTCAGGAAACACATAAACTACTAAAAATAAATACTAAATTTACTACATAATTTTTCAATTTAATGAATCCTATGGCATCAATACTGAAAATATCTTATTATACTTTTTATACTGGGTATGAAAACAGAACTAGATTGATATATTATAAAAAAAATATTGACTGAATATTTTTCATCAAAAAAACAGGCACAAATCCTCTAAGTTAAACACTGCTTTAGATTAGATCTTTTGAGTAAACATTTTTTATCTGATTATCATTGCACTGATTACTGGCGACTGATCTTTGTAGTCTGATTAGATCTGCATCCTAGATCTTTTTTTTTTTTTTTTAAATAAAAAGTAATTCATAGAGATTATAGTAAAAAAATTATGATTTTTTTTCACCTTTTAATATTTCTTGATTCAATGGTTACCATAAATAATGCAGGCAAAATAATATTAAAATTTCAAGAGTTTTTGTTATTTACGATTGAGGTGCAAGACTTTTAAAATTTATTTGAAAAAATTCATTACTAATTATGTACTTTCACAAAAAGTGCATTTTCAAAAATTTTATTTAAAAAAGGATTCTTTTTTGTTAAATATTTTCTAAATTTATAATTGATGCAAGACAATTTTTGTATAATAATTTTTTTAGGTTATATATTAGTAAAAGACCTTTCAAACAATTCCCTTCTTTTTAAAAATGTTTAATGAATAAATAAAATTAAATGTAAAAAAATATATACAGATTTTCTTTTTTCTAAATTTGTGTTTCTGGGAATTTTACCTACAGTCTGGAACAATAGATTTATCAATTATTGATTTTTATTATTATATATTTCTATGATTAATATTATATATAAATATTACTTTTTAATTTTAAAAAAATTATTGCAGTTTTCTTTTTAGCCATGATGGATATTGAAAATAGAAGACAAGAATATGTGGAAAAAGAATGGATTGCTGAATATCATATATCAGTTTTGGACAAAAAGATCCCACAGGTTATGGCCACAAATGAAAATTAAGTGGTTTTCCCAAGAGTATTGCACACTAATAAATATATTTTTTTCTAAATAAAATTGAACAACATAAATTAAAATTTTGAATAATAACTATTATTGCTGTTATTGGAGCAGATATGAACATCATTTTATGCTCTTGGCCATTAATAAGGTTTTCTTTTAAATTTTAAAAATATTGTTTATATGTTAATATATTTTTTTTTTCATTTCAAACTGAAACAAAATTATTAAATTGCAGGACATAAATATAAAAGTAAATACATATATTTACTAAAAAGACACATATTATATTCAAAAGGCTAATTTTTCTGAATTTTTTTAAAATTAAGATATAAGTTAATAAAGTATCATATATTCTATATTCATCCATATATTCTACTTTCATTTAAAATTTCTTATTTTAAAGGGTATATTAATACGTATATTTAAAAGTTGAACTATTGGCATTAATCAGCATGGAATCATTGCCATATCAGTATCTCTTTCAAAATCTCTTTCATCAGTTTCTTCATATTATCTATTAGAAGGGATCTGAACATGTGTCTCTAAACTAAAAAGCTTAGCTGGATTCTTTAAGGCACCAAGACACTTTTGACAAACATTTCTTATCCACAATTTTCCCACACTCTGGGTACATTTATCCATCCTTTCTTGTATTTGAAAACAACATGAATAAAACATCATTTGTTTAAAATTGCCATATGAATGCATCCTATTTTTAAAAATAACTATGGGTTTTAATTTTATACTGTCTATCTAAACATAAAAATACTATGCTGAATTATGATTTTTCATGACCTGTGGTTTTTTCATGTGAACTGTTTTTGCTCCTTTCACATTAATTGTTTTATTTCTTGTCATATCAAACATTACTTTTAGAGTTTCATCCATATTTCCAATACATGACATTAAATCTTTTTTTTGGATCAATAACATATTTCTGGAAACTTATCAATTTGTTGTCCAGATCTTTGAAGCCTTTGTGAAACTTTTGTTTTTAAAAGCTTGTAAAAATAAATTATTCTGTGCCATAAATTGATTACACCAACTCAAAGTTGCAAATTTTAAAAATTTTCATTTGCATGCATTTTTGTCCACTTTAAAGCAAATAAACATAAACTGTTTCTTTATTACAATTAATCCTTTCAAGCAATTTTCAGGCCCCTATGTTCACAGAGCACTTTTTCTAGGATAGGCCATTTTAATGTTACTTCTTTTATGCAAAACACATTAATTTTTTTTATGGCATATTAATTATTGTGATTTCATTTTTCTTCACTGATTTGACTTGATGGGCATTTTAAGATGTTTGAGCAAGCTGTTATGGCTTCTTCCATTGATGTATATATAAGTTTTCAACACCAAACATTCTTGCCAAAGCACAATTTCCATTTGCACTGTGTTTGCTTCATTTTTCAGGAGCCTTATTAACTACTAAAATGGAACAATAGATTAACTGTATTTGAACTACAGCATATTTGATTTACTAAAAAATGCAGCTGATTCAATATTCACTTCAAAATATAGCTAAAAATGATTGGAGAAAAGTCAAAACATCCTACTCTTAATTCATGCAAATGATTCAGGTCAGAAAAAAGTTCTTACCACAAAATAGATTTCTTTCCTTGAATAATATTCTTGTGAAGATCTATCTTGCATTAATACAACTCATGTTTTTGTAGAATTGTTTGCTACCTGAAGCATTTCAATTAAATTGCAGTTAATTCACTATACCATTATTCTAAAAGTTTTCTGATGAAAAGCATTGCATGCACATTCTAGATATAAAAGCATTGCACATGTACATTTCAGCGGTTTTTTCCCCCAGAGTATATGGTACACACACACATAATCCAAATATATTTTTCTCTTAAAAGTGTCAGCAAAAATAAATATTGAAGTTTATAATGTTAGTTTTAAACTTAAATTTACTTTTAAACTTAAATTAAACACAAAGCATTACCATGCATTTTATCTTTGATTAGATCATGAAATATTTCAATTTATGTTTAACAAAAAATTTATATTTTATAAAGCAAATGTTAGTATACATCTACAAAAATTATTTTTTATATATTTATTTTAAAAATATTAGTTTTCTAATGTTTGAAATTTGGTTCTCTTACTTACAGAGAATTACAAACTCTGGAAGAAATAGTCAAAATAGAGGCAAATAAATATAATAAATTGACAAAGGATCAATTGTCTTATTTTAAGGAGAAAAGTAAGCGTGTGGAACAGCAGAACCAAGTAAAACAGGTGTGTTTGCTATTTTTATAAAAAGAAAAAATTCATTCTATTAAAAATATCATCTTTTCTAGTTTTACATTTTTTAAAAATAAACATAAGATGATAAGTTAATATAAATCAATACTTTTGAAAAATTATTACAGCCTGATTTATGTTAATTCTATAAAACAATTATGTAGTTGTCATATTTTCCTAATTTGAGGTTATAATTAAAATTTTCAAAATCTCTGAATTTTTGCAATAATTTGAAAGAATACCTATAAAAAAGAATTTTCTGTAAAAATCCCTACAAAATATTTTATTTAAAAATATTTATAAAACAGATTTTCCATAAAAATCCTTAATTTTCAAATAAATTTTGGATGTGGACCCAGAGTTACTTAATAAATAGTGCATTGACTTTCTAAATGTAGAATTTAAAAATCAGGTGAAGAAAGCTAACTTGTCTATGCTAAGGGTAGGTAGGATAAAATTATAGCATGGAAACCTCTTCTATTGGGTAACAGCATGCAATCAAGTTAGATGCTGTTGCTGGGGTGTTTTCCCAATTATGATAATTGTACTATAGTTGTAGCACATCTTTACACACTTTATCCCATGGTGCACTCTGGGTAAAGCTGAATTTACTATTCATTTGCCATAATGCTTTCAAGCATTTGAAAACAACAAAGTAATTAATAAAGGAAAATAATTTCTTTTAGTTTATAAAAAAAATATTGCCATATAAATGTATTTATTCATAAATAAAACCTTCATAAGTTTTATAATTCAAGATTTGCAGTTGTTCTTTTATTTATTATTATTTTAAACATATCTATCAATAAGAATATAGGAGAATTTTTAATATGTTGTCCTAAATATGCACAATTGAATTTAATATTCCCAATTTTTTTTTAATTTTAATTTATTTATATTTTTGACTTTTAGCAGCAAAATATATAGATAAGACCAGTGTACCACTTTGTTTTTCTTTCAGTAACAAAAAAATTTGTTCTAATAAACTCTTATTTTTTGGAAATTTTAAATGATGAAGAATATGATCAATCTATTTCTCACACAGAACTTGTGAAAAAAAGTCTGAGGTAATTATTTTGGTTTTTTTCTATGCATCATATTTATTGAGTATTATATCAAAAATGGGCTGATAAATTGTGTAAAAATTGTTTCTTGCTATGAAATAAATGTTAAAACCACATAAAATTCTGTAACTTTTAATTTTAACTAGGATTAAAAGCCTTTGTACCAAAGACTAAAGTTCCCAATTATTCTATAAAATTCAAGAAACCTGATTTATCACACCACTACCTTCAAAATACTACAGCCTTTCTAAAGCAAATTTTTTTTCTCATAGCTTGATTTATATAAATCTTTTCATTATAGAAAATAAAAACATTTTTTTGCATTCTTGATATACATTTATAATTGTATGATAAAGAGGACTTTAAATTAAATTTAAATAAAAAATTTAACTAAACATTTTAGTAAATTATGTTAAATTTTAACTTTTATATCACTGTCTCCATATATATCAGTAGTAAAAATTATGTAGCTTTTTTTGGTAATCTACCCAAAATCTTTTCCTAGACTGAGGTATACCAGAAATAAATATTTATGCAGATCATTATATAATATATTGATATAAAATTCATTGAAAACAAATACCAATAAATATTCAATTTCTTTTATATATATTTTTAGGCTCTAGTAATCCAGGATTTTATCAAACAATTGCAGTATAGAAACTTTAAGATATAATTTCATTTATTATTATTAAGATGTGTGTATTTTAATCAATGTCGAGATTTATAAATTTCAATTATGATGCTTTTTTTCTAGTAAATAAAAAATATTAAATTATAATGTTATATTAAAAAACTTAAATTCAGTTTATCTTGCATATCCAACATATGCTTGCTGAATGAAAATATGTGTCTTAAACTATTAATCAATTTTTATCAGTTAATTATCAAGATTCATTTTTATTAGATTTTTAGTATATATTTTTATCTAATATTATATATATATGTAAATATTTAATAATCTGTGTAATTATTATTATCTTAATACAGTAACACCCCAATATGCAGTGTGATTTTTAATTAACCTACAACTTTTAACCGAAATAACTTTTCAGAGTTAACACTTTCTTAGATGGCGCTATGAATGCATGCAGTGAAGAGGGCATAAAAAGAATTTGCTCCATTCCAATTCCAAGCCATTTTGAAAATGTGTCCCAAAAATATCATATTCATTTGAAGATCATATTTTTATTGTTAAGAAGTGGTATTTATGTAGTATGCTAAAGATAAGGTAAGAGCTGATGCTAATGGTAAAAGTAATTTTCCATATTCAGAGTTTGGGTATGCACTGATAAATATTGGTTCATGCAGGATGGTGCTCCTCCTCATAGAATATGCAGTGAGTTTGGGACCCAAGTTGTAGCCTATCAATACTCAAACAGTTATTCTGGTACATTTTCGCATGGACCACCTTTTTCACTATATATAAATCCATGTGATTTCCATCTTAGGGGACATATAAAAAGATTTTGTGTACAAGAAGAAGCTATCAGATCTTATTTGCCTCAAAATGTCCATAAATAATGCATTTGCAATTATTATAATTAAGCTCTTGAATTTGTGACTGGCATATTTTTGACTAAGAAGCTGTTTGTAACCCCTGAAGATTATCTCTTTGAAGACCTTGTCCATTAAATTCCTTTTCCATGTTCTTTTCAATAAAAAAATGTTTGTTGTGCAATGCATTCAAGAGTTATTTCAATTAAAAGTGGTAGGTTAATTAAAAGGCATCCTGTAGGTTACATTTCGTTATAATGTCCTTTGCATATTTTAGCCAGATATTTTTATAAAAAAATGTCTCACAGATTTAATTAATTCATGTCACACTTTTTTTTTCTTTGTTTTCTGACATATGCAGTATAAGGAACGGCTACTATAGTTTTAATATTACGTATATTTCGTGAGTGCTTTTCTTTTAAAGGTTTTTTTATTTAAAAATATTTGCTATTTTTTCTCTGAATAACACAATAAATTATATTTTACAGTAATTTTTAGCAATCATTAATTTTATTAATGTTCTATCTAAAAATAATTTATTTAAATTTTTTATTAAAAAACAGGCTTGTCGAGATATAGAACAACAACTTAAAGCAGCAGAGTCAAAACTGAAGGCTTATAGATGTCTACCTACAGTAGGTTTTCTTTTCTTTTTTTCCAAAATTGAACATTATAATTTCTTGTTATTTTAACATGCAAAGTACTTATTAGTTAATGTATTTAAAAACTTGATTTAGATATTTTCTTATAGAAATATTCTAATTTCAGAGTCAAACAAATCTGTATAAATGAGGTGAAAAAGAATCATAATTTCTTGCCCATAATCCTCAGTGGGATAATCTGTATGCATAATCTTCTGCCCTAAAAATAAAAAGATCTTGTATAATCTACAGGCGATTTAAATGTGCTGCATTTGTGTCCATGTACCAAAGTTTTCTAATTATGCTCATGGCACAAAAAAGTTTTAAGGGTATTTCCAGTTTTAAAGACCATTTCTGATACCATAATTATATAATAAAAATAGTTATAAATTTAAGATAGTAGAAACTGGAATGAAAATTATACCTTTGAGAATTATAATGGAAACAAGAGAAAACATTTATTCAACAGCTAATAATTGTTATATTTGTTAGATATAAAAATAATGATCAATATTAATTTGGTCTTCTGTAAAGTGTTTTTATCCTTGAATAGCAGTTTTATAGAATTAATCTTTATGAAACTTCTTGAAAAAAAAAAAATGTCTACTGATTTTATGCAGCAGCCTATAATCCTCACCCTGGAGTATTAGTGTATAATCTATGGATTATAGACAGGAAATTATGGCATTTAAAAGTATTTAACAGTTGTATGATATTGCAAACAGTTAAAAACTTTAACAAACTAACTTAATCAATTATTTTTAATGTTATCAATGCTAATTAAATTGGTGTTGGAGAAATTATTCCTAAAATAATTCTATTAATAACTTCAGTTCAATGTAAGAGAAGCTGTTTGATTTGAGGTATTTATTTATCAAAAGTATCAGTATGTTCATCACAGGTGTTAATAATAAATTTTTTACTGTAGAAACATTGCAGTCTTGGTGAGCTGCATATCTATTGTATTTATTAGCTATGTCTGTGTGCTCTATTTTTAAGTACTGGTACTTATTTGCTTTAGATTAAGATATAATTATTATAAAATATTCTATAGGAACTTGAAATATCTTATAGACTGATTCAAAAAAATTTACTGTTACATAAGGAAAGGGTGGTGATCCACTCCCAGCATTTTAATAAAAATTAAGTTCCAAAAATTGTAAATTTCAATAAAAAATAAAGCATGGTAAAAGTTATAAATATTATTTAGATACAGAAGATATATTTTTAATTCTTCTGAAATATATTTCAATATTATATTTAATTTTATGTTAATTTGAATTTTTAAAAACTTAATATAAATGCTAATATTTCAATCTGTCGTGTGTCATTAATCAGTCTTGTAAATAATTTTTTATAAAATAAATATTATGTATTGATTCAGAAATTTTTCATACTTACATATACTATCCTATGTTACAGAGTATACAAAGTACTGAAGTTGAAATACAAGAAAAACAAATTGAATTGATGAAGTTGAATGAAGAATTTAAAAAACTCTTGGAAATTTTTTTGAAGCTTCATGAGAATCTAGATAGTTCTCAAAAAGATTTGTTAAAAAAATTTTTTATAATTTCTGTATATTTTATTGTAAAGTTTATCAAAAAGTGTGAATTAATCAATATTATTATAAAAAAGTGAAATGATATAGAATTCATATTTCACTTTTTTATACATTTTACAATGTTTATTTTATGGAAAGCTTTTAAGCTAATCATTATTTTCAGAGGGTTTTGAAATTCCTGTATCTAGTTTAATTGGAAGCCAGCACAGGGATTATTTTATATTCAGAGATGCCATAGAACTGATTTTGATAAAATGTAGTGTACTTTTAGAGTTTTTTATGCTGATTTGAAAATTATAAATTACAGTGTATAATTATTATAAAGTTAGGAGCTTTCAAAAATCTGCCAAGATACTCTAGCTTACATTTTAAATGATATATTTGAGGATACAAATGACTGTGTTTCCAAAAATTTGATCGTGAAAAATGTGAAAAACTATCAATTTTTAAGAAGTTGTATCAAACTTAGTGTTTGTACAATCAGGAAAAATAATAATAAATAATGTGGGACACAATTAAAAACTTTGTGATTATCATAAGTGTTATCTTTGGCAAAGGCTTGAAGGAAACTAACTCATGGTGCAGTGCAATTGATTAAAATACTTAATTAACCATAACTCGAAATTTTTCCATTACAGAACTCTGGACTTTTAACACAATCGATCCAGAGTGTCATGCATATTATATGCATCAATTTTTGTCACAAAATTTATAGGAAAGGGCCCCTATCAGTAATACAATCGCTTCATTCATTAACTGAATAATATTTTTACCGTCCTGTTAAAATTATTAAAATGAAACAAAAATACAGCTCTTGATTTAAAAATGTCATTTATTGTAGACATCTTAACTTTTCTAAACTCACCGGCTTAGAATAGTTACATAAATAAAAGTGTCAAATAATTACAATGAAATTCACTATTTATTTTTTTAACTTAACCAAATTAATTAATTATCTTTATTTCAAGGCAGCTCTATTAAATATTGGTTTTTAAATTTTTGTACTCCAGTCAATAATTGTCGAGAGCAAAAAAAAAAAAAAAAAAGATGGAGCTTTCTTTTTGGAACTGGTTGTTGAATTTTTACAAACGATTTTTAAACTTTTTAGAGAAGAATTAAATAAAAAATTATTATTTAGCATTTTTAAATAAAATAGTAATAGTTTTTAATAAAAATAGTTAATCGGCTTTAATTAACAGTGTCTATGATATCCAGGAAGATAACTTAGCTGAATCGGTAACGTGGAGATCCTTTGTTGGTTTAGAGGCAGGTCAAATGCAATCTGCTGTAATGAAAACATTTGGAGTTTCTCAGAGTGTCTTTTTCAGACTTGCAAACCTGAAATGTCTGAAAAAATCAGGACAAAGTTAAACAAGTGCAACCATACAAAACGAGAATCGGTATTTAACAAACTGTTAAAAAAAACACACCTATGAACGTCACTATCTTGCAACAGCACCTTCAGAGGGTTACTGGTACCAGAGTTTCGACTCAGACTGTCCGAAACTGGCTCCACCATGTGGGTTTGTATGAGTGCAGCAACATGTTCACGGACAAGTCCCACTTTAGTATACAACCTGGCAATAGGCGGATTTTCCTTTGGAGAGAACTTGGTACACGGAATACTCTTGTATTTGTGCATGAAAGTGTCTGGTTTGGAGGAGTAATGGTCTGGACCGATATTTCTGTCAATCACCGCACCGGCTTGCATATTATCATGAGTGGAGCACTAACGGCTCAGCTATATAGGAATGAGATACTCAGACATATTGTAATCCTTTACGCTGCAGCAATTGGATTCATTCTCATGGATGATAATGCCAGACCAAATCATGCTTTTTCACATCAGAATTTCCTTTTCGACGAAAGAATCCTTCGAATGGATTGGCCAACATATTCACCAATGTATATCCCAATAGAACATGTTTGAGACGTTCTAGGCCAGGGATGAGCAAACTTTTTCGGTCGCGGGCCAAAAATCGAAAAAAAAAAAAAAAAAACATTTGGCAGGGCCAAGATAAATTTTTCTGAAATTTTAAAAACACTATACAAGTATTACAATTTAAACATGTTAATGAGGTGAATGAAACTGCGATTTCATTTTTAAAAGTTCTTTATAGTGAGGTTCGAAGTGCGATGTACTGATTCTAAGGAACGAGGCCAAATGCTCATCCGTTCAGTCTACTTCTGAAATAATTCTTTCTAAGGTTCATAGTTGAAAGCACTTGTTCACATATATAAGATGAAGCAAACATAGCACTGATTTTCTGGACGTGAGATATTAAATTTGGGAAACTTACTTTCGATAATGATTTGTAAAACTCTAACTTTGGCATATTTAGAAAACACTGCTATATTTTTTTTAATATGCCTCAGAACAGGCAAATTAAAATTTTATCCGCGGATCGGATAGAGCCTTCCGGTGGACCGAAGTTTGCCCATCCCTGTTCTAGGGGGAAGGGTTACCAGTTTTTATCAGCACCAGAAACAATTCAGCAGTTGAAAGGCTCTCACCTACAGGAGTGGGCAAGAATACCCCAGTCTCTCATTAATTCCGTGTCTCGTAAAGTGTGCTTCGTTGCTTTCAGTCAGGGGGAAACCATATCCTTATAACTCATTTTTATCCTAGAAATCACATTTTTGTTTACCGACAAATAACGTGAATAAAATTTAATTATTCCTTGTCCATTACTTTTTTCATATCTTACAACACTTATACATCATATATCAGTCATCAAATCATTTCTTCATCCGCAGTTTAAAACCCAAAATTACAACATCCCCTAATTGTTTTGAGCAGTGTATTTAAAATAATAATAATAATAATAATAAAACATGCAATACCCATTTTTATTATAGAAAGTAAAAATTTTATTTTAAGATAGAATGCTGTCTTTAAAAGAGTATTAGTTGACTTGGTAAGTTTCTGATGTAGTTAATGCTATTTCGAGACGTAACATTCTGAAACCACCGAATTTTCCTATTGGGTATAAATAATTCGACATTAGATTTTAGGAAAAAGTTAAGAAATAGGCTTCTTAGAGCTCTAGAGATATTTGTTCCAAATTGCGATGGCATCAGATACAAATTAGTTTACCAAATTGATATTTTAATTGCAAACTAATCAATAAGCTTCGTAGTCAATGAGCAGCACACAAATTTCCGCATTGGCATTTACTGGAAGACTTTTCAATTGAAATCGTAATTATAATATATTCTTTAAACATAGAAATAATATTTTACCTTTTTCGTAAATTATTTTATTTTTTAGTGCATTTTGTTTGATAAATATTTCTTCTAAATCATAATTAAAATCTAACATTTTTTTTTCATTGAATGACAAATATTTTAATTACATGAATAGTAGTAGTTAAATAGGAAGCACATTATCTTTTTCAAAACTAATTCTTTTTGAAAAATAAGTGTTTACAAACGACAATTATATTCGCTGTTAATTTTTTTTTATTTATAAAAATGACAAATTTATGTCGTGTTAGATAAATTAAAAGTTTGACAAGATGGGAGTGAAAATGATATTTTAAAAGTTTGTATGTAACTCCAAATACATCAAAAGTTATCGTAACATCAAGGAAAATGCCCGTTATCTTGCGATCAGTAGATATTAGTTTAGCACCACGAACAAGTTTATATAGGATAGACAATTTGGCGTTAATTTAAATTGATGGGGAATCAAGATTTTTATTCCGAGTCTAAAATAGGTACCTTCGTAGAGATTTTCTATTTACTTGGAGTAAGGTGCAGAAAGAGAAGGGATAATAGCTATAAGGATTAATGGAATTATTCCAAGGAGAATTTCCATTGTTCAGGAAAGTGAGAAAATTTAAAGGTGAAATTTATGATTTTAGAAAGGAAACAAGGTATAACTTATTATTTCTCTGTTTTGTTTTAACACATTTTATTACATATATTTATATATAATTCTAGAAAAATCTACGATTTCAATGCCCTCACATTTTTTTTGGGTTTACAAAGTCCTCTCTCCCTTCACTTTTTGTGCTTTTCAACTTTTTTTCCTCTTCGTCATTAGGAACTACAGCGTGGGAACATATAAATAATACTCACTTCGTACTCGTATTTCTCTTCTTCCTTTAAGGGTGTTGTTATTCTTCCGTCTGCAAATGCTGATATTTGAAAATTTAGTTTATTTTTTTAGTTTTTAAATTCGAATATTAAAAATTTATAGGGAACATACCCAACCCCCCCATTTATTACTAGATTTACACACTTGATAAAAATAAATACAGATCCATTAATTCATTTAAACTATTAATTAAATACAGAAGTAACTAATTACTGGATGCATTCAATGCAGATGATTTAAATAATTTAGGCTTAATGCAATAAAAAAATATGAATAATTTATTAGACTTAATTTTTTGTAATTGAATACACTACTATCAAACAATGCAGATGCGGGTGCGCAGAAGATCTACCTCCCCGTGGTGCACCTTGTAACACTTTTATAGTGGCTAAAAGATCTGCAACTTGGCATTATTGTTAGATTAATGAACTCTGTTTCAGCATGTTTTTGTTGTATTATTTTGTTGTATGTGGGTTTTTTTTTTTCAATGTTCTTTTTTTTTTGCTGTAACTGTTCATAATCTGCCATTGGAAATAAAATAAAAAATGCAGATGCTTAAAGATTATGAAATTAGGTTTAAAGAATGAATTTAGACTGAATGCAAATCAAAAATATTAAATTTAAATAAAAAGTCTAATATAAACTTACTCCGGTTATAACGAAGAAGTGGTTAAGACAGTTCTATATTGTTATTCTGACGATTTCGTTTAGGTTTTATTAATCTGTTGTGTGAAAATGATGATGGACATATTGTTTTAAAGTTAAGGATAAACAATATTTAAAATAAATTTTTAAAAGGTTATTCGTTGCATGTATCTCACTAGTAGCATGTAATGTTTCATATTAATTGCACCATTATTACTAACCTTTAGATTTATATGGAATATTATAAAGAAATTGAAATATTATCATTCTATGTTGTGAATGTGTAAGCTTGCAACTGATGGGTAGACGCTAGTAAATTATGTCATTTCATGTTTAGCGATTGAAGTGTGCAAAAGCAATGAGAATCTAATAATGCTATCTCCTCTACCAATGCCAATTCCTATTCTTATTACTCCCAACCAATCGATAAACGCAATGTCTATTCTGTATCAAAAATGTTATTACTGCTAGAATAATAACTAGCAAATTTTCCTTTATCCTCTTTCAAAAATTGCTTGCTTAAATATAATCGGAAAAAATTTTGGATTCAATCCCTTAACACTGATGATCCTTTCTGGAAGACAGCTTGTAATTTCAAATCCAGACGCTCCAAAATTATTACTGTTACTCCCACTGACAAGGGGCCTGAATGGCCGAGTGGCTAACGCTCGGTAACACAGGTTTCGGGTTCCAGTCCCGACGGTGCCATGGATGTTTGTAGTGGTTCGAATCCACTTTAAGCCGTAGGACCCGGTCCTAATAGGATCGTAGAACGTTTTGGGGGAGCATTGTTACTCCGCGTCCGTATCTTCAAGTTACGCACGCCCCCTGGGTAATGCAAAGTGAGTAACGTCTATGCAGCTCTTGCCGTAAGGCATCCAAGACCAAGCTGTCTAAGTGTTTGCCAGCTGCATTAGAATAAAAAAAACTAAAAACTCCTATTGACAATCACTGCAATAAATCCATCTCTGACTCGCAAAAAGCAGAGATTCTTACAAACATTCTGCAAACTCAATTATTAAAAATAATATTTTTTCAACTCAAATTTTGAGACTCTTGTTAATGAAAAAAAAAAAAAAAAAAAAAAAATTGACTGCTTTTTTATATACTATCCTCAATCTTTCTGGCTCTCTAAAATTATTTCCTACTTTAAAATTTTTTTAAATCAGCAACACCCTTGGTATTGACTGTATCACAAACAAAATGCTTAAAAACTTTCCTCTTAAAGTTATGGAAAGGATGATTGGTTTTCAACACAATAGATCTAGAAAATTTTGCAAATAAATAAAAAACAATTTACAAATGAATAATTTAAAAACAAACTGACTTTTACCGACGCGTGGAGCATACAATTAAGTTTAACTGAAAGTCGGCAGAGTTCAATAAAATTTCAATTAATAATTGAAAGAAAATCCAAACCAAACACTATATTTTTAATTTACTAAAATTTAAGCAAATATACATTTTTATTTCCAATGGCTGGGGTACATCAAATAAAATAACATATCACAATAAGAAAAAAAAGTAAGAACAAAACATCAAAAGTATAACAGGTAAGCTGAAAAGTTCCTAGGCTGGCACATAGATGGCGCTACTAGTATTATATCCATATGATTTTTTAGTTAGCCTTAATCTTCAAAAGACACGTGTATAAATTTGACAGCTGTTGCACGATTAGTATGTGAGTTATAGCATTTTTAGTGAAGCAACTTTTGTTAGTTTGAAAAAATGGATAAAAGGAATTTCGTGTGTTAATAGAGCACTGCTTTTTGGCGAAAAAAATACTATTGAAGCCAAGGCTTGGCTTGATAAGCATTATTCGGACTTTGCAACCAAGAAAATCAACCGTAGAGAAGTGGTTTGCTAAATTTAAACGAGGCGAAATGAGCACCGAGGACGATGCACGCAGTGGACACCCCAAAGAGGCTGTTACCGACGAAAACATCAAAAAAAGTCCACAAAATAATTTCTTATAACCGTAAAGTGAAGTTGATTTAGATAGCTGAGACCCTGGGAAACGTGGAAATGGAAAATCACGTATCAAAGGAACGTGTTGGACATATCGTGAAGGAATATTTGGATATATCGTAATAAACCCGAATTTTTGCGTCGATATGTGACAATGGACGAAACATGGCTCCATCATTTCACACCGGAGTCCAATCAGCTGAGTGGACTGCACGTGATGAACACTAAAATGGCTATAACTCCCATACAAATAGTGCAACAGCTGTCAAATTTATACACGTGTCTTTTGATGGTTAGGTTTTTTTTTAACTAAAAATCATATAGATTTAATACTAGTAGCGCCATCTATATGCCAACCTATGAACCTTTCAGCCCACCTGTTAAGATGGATGACAAGGCAATCAAGTCCTGTTGATAGACGGAACAAAGCCACTGCCTACCGTCTAGGTTTATCGGGAATACTCTGGAGTCAGTCTCTTTCGCATTTGCAGAAATCTTACTGAGAAGTTCTTGCTGGTGTGTTGATCTCATAAGCAGTTTTATGAACTGTTTTACAGTGTGGAAGGAGGTCTTTTGGATTTTACAAGGTAGTGTAGTTCCCTTTTTGGCGAGAAACTCTGTCTGTTCATTGCGATACAGGTCGCAATGCCCGGGAATATTTAATCAAATATATTAAATGTGCAAAAATAAAATAACAGGAAGAGTATATTAATGTAAACGATTGGAAAAGAAGAACACAGTTCACTATAAAAATTGGTTGTTAAATAATTTTTACAGGGAAAATCCCTTTCATTAAAGATCATCAGCTCTCACTGGTAGTCTGAAATTTTTAACAAATAGATAATTTTGCACTTTGATATCCCAAATTATTTATTACCTTTCAAATTTTTGCGTCGAAAAAAAGTTAGCTGAATTTAAATTAAAAGTGAAGGAAAGAATGAAAAGAGGCTTTTGACTGAAATTTTGTGTTCATAGTATCTGGTGAGAATGCAGTTTTATTTCTGATGCGAGCTAACATCTCTTATTAGGCTGGTCGTAAATTTTCATGCAGGCACAAAATTAACTCCAAACAGAACGGATTCAAATCACGACAAGCTAAACAATAAACATTTCAAGTTTTCATCAATATTGCAGCAAACTAGATTTGTGAGTTTCATTTAGAAATTTCGCATTCAAATCTTTACACTGCTCAACAAATTTTATTCTGAAATTGTTAGCTCAATACGTTGTAAACTCCATAATTTACAACATATCTCAGTTGAAAAACTTTTCTCTGAAATGTCTAAACATACTTACATAAGAGAAATAATTTTACATATACATAAGAGAAATAATTTTTTATCTGTAATAGGTTTGTAGTAATTTATAATTATATATATACATTTTATAAGCAGAAAATAACGGTTTATCGTTGCTCTTAAAATAATATTATTTCCAGTGCAAAAATGTTTTTTAAATGATTTCTCCATAGACTTGCTATGTAAATGTCCCCATTCATAAATAATTTCTCATTAAGTGTAATATAATACGAATTGAATAAATAAAAAAAAAGATAGATTTTTCAAAAGAATTGAAGTGAACTAGAATTTCCAAGTTTGTTTATATTTTGATTTGTAGAAGGTTTGGAGTTTATCGAGAGAATGTCTCTTTTAAAAATTACGGGTTAGTTGAACATAGTTCTTATCTTTGTGTACATTACAATAGAAATATTGAAAAAAAATGTTTGATTTGAAAATTTTTATTTGGTGAGCCAATGGAAATGCAACATATAACCGATTTTGCTGTTATTATAACCTAAATAAAAATAACTGAATTAATCTAAAATAATGTTATTTTTCGTTAAAATTTTAGAAAAATAAAAGCATTGATAAGTGTATTTTTTACCAAATCTCAATTAAAAGAAATTTCAGTATTTACCTTCGAATTAAAATTGGATGAAATTTCAATTAGATTTTATGTAAAAGAGGAATATTTTGACAGAATTTAATATTGTTCGTGTAAAAATTTTTTCATTATTACTTAATATAATTGTTAGATTGTTCTTTTCAAAACTCTCAACATGAGCGATATAATAAATGCCACATGTAATATTTTCTTAGCAAACATAGTAAAGTGCATTTAATTATGTTGCATGAAAACTTAAAAAAAATAGTAAATAAATAAAAACGGAAAATTCTGCCTTTTATTTGATATTATACTAATTAATAACCATTTTTTTCTGATGGCTTCAGAATAATTTTAATTTTTATATATGTATATGGAGATTATATGTATTCAGAATTTCTTTAGAAAAAAATTTATAAATATATTATTTGATCTTGATATAGTAAAAATATGAAAGTTGTGATGTAATATGAATGACAAATAGTAAAAATCTTTTATGCTATTTCCTTATAAAGACATCATCCCCCTATAAGTATTATAGTAAATTGAATTTACTATGTTTAAATTTGTGAAGAAAGTTTGATTTGCTATGAACTTTTAATTTGATTTATTTATTTTGCCAGTGTAATAAATATATCTCTGCTCTATATGGAAATTATTAATATGTTACTATTTTAATTATTTGTTACCTTTTCATTATTGTGAAACCATTTTGTGGCTAATGTAAAAATGTTGGAAATGATTGACTATTTTAATGTAAAAAATATGGCTGTTTGAATTTGCAAAAAAAAATCTATGGTACTTTTTGACCCATTTTGCTGGTGTCTGCTAACAAAATAGTGTCAATTATAGTATTATTTTAAATTTAAAAATGAAAAATCTAATTTGAATTTATAAAATATAATTTGATGCTGTTTTTCAGGATTACTTCGAAATACTAAAATTTTGTTACGCGTATCAAATACAGTGAGAAATAATGTTTTGTTTTCATCTCAATCTACAGAGGTAAAGAATTGGTTGTGATTTTCATTTGATATTCTGTCATAATTGTTTTATCTTATAATCTAACTTTAAAAATATTTTTGTAGGAATTTGTTGAAAATGTTGTGAAGAGAAAGCTTGAAAATGCTTTAAAGGTATTTTCTTAGTTAACAATTTTTAGAATTTATTAAAAATATTTAAAGTATTTCTATGTTTATTTTATTAAAAATGATTTATATTATGCATAAATTAGAATCAATTCAGTGATTAAATATTAATTTTTGTGAAGATAATTAATCTAAATTAAACATTCTATTTTAAAAATCTTTTTATTTTAAATAGTACAGAAAAAATAAATAGCATTAAATAAAGTTAAATTTCCATGACTTGGAATTGATCCAAAGTTATAGAATAATATTGATTTAACACTTTGACTGTCGGTCACATGAGGATGTGTTTATAATTATTGCTCTGTCATAGATATGGGATTTTTTAAAAAGGCAATTTACTTTTATAATGAATATGATTGAAATGTGGTAATAAAGCCTGATTAGGTGTATCATACTGATTATTAAGCCTAATATATAGGCCTTTCCTGAAGAATATTTTGTCTATGCAGCAGCATATGATTTAGGCACTATATGTAAAACTATTATCTAAATGCCACATTGTGTGATGTGTATTACTGTAAATTCTGGGAGGAATGCATTTTTCATTGTTGTCATAACTAATATCTCTCGGGTATTTGTCCAAAAGCTCAGCTAACAAATTTGGGTACTTGCGTATTAATGCCACCACAGCTACAGATTTGGTGGTTTTTAAGTACTGCCAATCTACACCTAAAATTTTTGCGACAAATCATAAAATATATAAACACTTTATTTAAAATCAAAACACTTTCAAAATTCAAAACACTGTATTTAAAAACAAATTAGTCAATCGGATTTCGGTGGAAAATGGGCCGATATAGAGTTTAACATAAATTCAAAACAGTCTCTATTTTGGCGCATTGGCAGCTCTTTATTGGCGCAACTTCTGCTGCGGTGGCGTTAATACGTAAGTACCCAAATTTGTAATTTCATCATCTGTCAGAGGTTTATTAGATTGCATTTTTCCTACTTTTTTTGGGGGTGTAGAACCAGCAGAACTATCATCATTACAACTTGTATTACAAATATGAAACCAAAATGATATACCTTTGCAACTAGCTTCAACCCTTTACTATGGGCAAACATTTGGGCTCTAATGAGCAATAGATTGGCTCTCTTTAGGCTTTATGCCATTTCATGCTCTGGCACAAGATTGACAGCAAAAAGTGTTAATTATTAGATCTTGTGAAACATTTTAATTATTGCAAGTTTATAAAACTGTCTAATTCAAGAGTTAATTTTATTGATATTAATCTTTCAGTTCTCATATAGTTGGAATTTTGTTTTTCAAATGTACCAGTTTTGAGATGTTTAAAAGAAATACATTTTATAAAAATTTGTTTAAAGCCATTTTATAACATAAATAACATACCTTTTCGGAAATCTTAAATTCATTTTGTAATGGACCATGTTTATATTTCAATTGAATTTTATAGGCAATTATATCCCAAATAAGAGATATACATTTCATTTTGTCATGTATTTATATTTTCATAGCTGCAGAGTTTTATAATTATTTTTATCTTGTAGTAAATATATGTATTTTAATTTTTGTATCTGATGGATATTGCTGTATTTTAATTGTTTATGTTTTCAGCCAGAATTCATTGAAGTTGTAAATGAAAGCGCAAGACATAATGTTCCTCGAGGTAATTTAAAAGTTGTATTTTTATTAAATTAATATTTATTTTATATTGTAATTCTGTGCATTATGTATAATTACATTTTTAATTTTTTTCATACATAAACTTTTTTGTAATACTTTATTTTAATTATATTGAGTGAATGTTAATATGTAAGAAATTTTAAGCATTATGATAATTACTATATATTATCATTTACATTAAATTTTGTAAAAATTAAAATTGTTTAAACTGAGTAAAATCAATGTTTTTAATTGTTTTGTATAATTTTTATGATGTATGAAAAAAAAAAAAAAAAGAAGATAATTTTACTTGCATGACATTTTGTGACTAACTTTATTTATTATAAAACCAAAATTTATTTATTGGAAAACCAAAAGAACTTCCTTGTCAACCCAATATTTATAAAATAATTTTAAGTTAATTAAATAAATTTATATTTAAATGATTTATTTAAATTATATTTGTAATTAATGGTATTCACATTGATATGTTTTTCTTAAACAAACAAACTGATATTTAAAAAAAAAAATTTTAACAATTCAATTTTATATGCACATTAAACAGTTTTTTGTCATTTAATTACTTCATACAGTAAATTAAGCAGAACATAATTTAATTTTAATTTTACATAATTTTAGGATAGCAATTTTTATATTATAATAAAATAATTTACTGTAATGAAATATATATTTTATATTTCATTAGGTCAAAAGAAATGTTCATAAAAAATTATTAAATGATGAATTATTTGTATTTTGTACGATATTAAATTCTTTATGAATATAATCCTTATTATATAATGTAATAATTTTATTTGTATATTTTGAAATAATATTTAAAATTATGAAAGTATAAAAATAATTGAATTGCTTTCATGTATTAATTTATAATCTTATTTATAATTCATGTTAATTATTTGACATTGTTAATAAAATTATTTGAACAGTCTCCATTCAATGTAATATAACACTGAAATGTCTATAAGTAAGTAATTTATACATTTATTTTAAATACATTTTTAATAATAAAAATTACTTAGAAGAAATATAATTAAAAAAATTTTTTTATTTTAATTTTTTAATGTATTTCACCAGGTTCTGCCTCGCATATTAGGGTGACTATAGTTTCTCCTTTATTCAATAACAAGAATCTTATTCAGGTAAATAAACACATGAGATTTTAAGTTTGTATAATATTTCAGGTTTTTAAATTAAAATGCAAAAGTTCTATTTATTTTTGTGCAGAGTGTTTTGGATACTCATTAATACATACTTTACATTTAGTCCACTCAATTAATGCCTTGTATCGTGAAAAAAATGAGGAAAAAGAATTTTTGGAGTATTTGTTTATATTTGTGTCAATAGGAAAAATTCAGTTATCTAATATGGCCAATCCTATGAAAAGTTTTTGGGGCCAAAGAACCACAAAATTCTACCCCTATTTTTGATTTTTCCAAAATATCTTAGAAATAATCAATTTTAGCAATTTTTTTTTTAAATTGTTGTTTCAGAAATGATTGTTATAAATGAATAAATTATCTTTTTAATGTAATATAATTAAATTATTAATTATTATAATTGAGATTTTAATTTTTAATATTGAATTAATTTTATTTTTAATATTAATTTTTATAATTGAGATTTTGAAAATATTACTATATGCTTCAAAATATCTGTATTCAGTGAAAATTCCTTCTATTTCTAATTTTAAAGGAATCCATCAAAATTTTAATGCTTTCATTTCGAAAATTATTTAACAATTCTTAAGATTTTTACTGTAAAAAAATAGCTGACTCGGAAGCAGTTAAAATATTCACTCAGAAGCAGTTAATAATTTTTTTATGATGTTTTAGAGGGAAAAAAAAAATGCTTATTTTTAGGAGTGATAACTAGTTTACTATTTGTATTTATTACACAAATTATTGTGTTGTAAGAATATTTTAAATAATGTGATATTCTTTATAATATTAACTGAAAAAGAAATCGCCGAAGTCAACTGTTTCTGAGATATTTCAGAAGAAAAAAAAGAGTGGGAGTGTATAATTTTGTGTTCCTTTAGCTCCTAAAAATTGTTTCAGGCTGGGCCATGTTAAATAACTGTTTTGTTCAACATAAACTAATCACTCCTAAAATATCTTATTCCCCACATTTTTCCTGGTAAGTCCCTTTCTACATAACTACTGATTGGGCTAATAATTATTAATACCATCTTGATTTTCAAACTCATGTAGGTATAATAATTTTTTTTTTTCCATAGAACGATTTAAACTTAAAGTACATATTCCTGCAATATAAAAAATAACAACTCTATTTAATTGTATAAAAGTAATTTTTGATTACTACTATTAAAATAAATCTCTAATATTCTTTATTTAGTTATACATTTAATTCCAACTATGCATTATTTGAAGAAAGATTAAAATTCTGTATATTGTTTTATTTTTAATTGATATTTTTTTCAATTGAATTCCTCTAATTATAATTTATGGTGTTTTTGCAACTAGTAAAATGTATGTTTTCTAGAAAATCTTTTTATTTATATAATTGAAAATATTAAAACTGAATACTTGTGACAGTTCTTAATTTGAAATACATCATTAAAATGAAAGGAGTTGATTAAAATTTGATATCAAATTTTAGCGAAAATAGCTGTTATTAATAATTGAATTTGATTTTTTAGAGGCATCGTCTAGTTAATGCAGCTCTTCAAGAAGAATTAAAAGGTCCTATTCATGCACTCTCTATTGTTGTAAGTATTTTCTTTATTTTGAATCTGTTTTTTTTTTTTTTATAGAAAGGTTTTTCAAGAAAATTTATGTAAAAAGAAATGATATTATTTTTATTAAAGTCCGATTAATTTTGTAGTAATATTTAATATAGTAATAGAATGATTGTTGCATGCTTTTCTTTATTTAAACTTTCAACACTTTTCATCATCCATTATAACTTTAGATGTTAATGAGAGTGTTATATTGTCATTATTAATACATATTGTATATTTCATTTAATTTTAATATTTGTACAAAACTAGTGCTAGATATTTTTCCACTTTTAACATGTAGGAATAAGATTCTTTTTTTCCCATATAATAATAGTTTCATTTATTATAATATGGTTACTTCATCTATGTTTATATTAAACTGAAAATCAAGCAACTAAATTTTATGATAGTAAGAATTAAAAGTTTAACTTAGAAAATAAATATAATTAATTTTATTCATTAATTAATGATTTTTTTATATATTTATTATCTTTTATACCATTTTTATTTTAATCTTTAAAATATAATCTTTTTTAGTGTTTAGCCATTTGATAAGAACATCTAAATTATTTGCTTTTTTACAAATTTTTTGATATGTGATGCTTTTTCTTTTCTGAAATGAAATTAATTTGCATATGTAGCAAGATGTTATTTGTTTTGAAAATTAACATAAAAATCATAAATTAAAGTTTCCATCAAATTGTTAACTGTCCGATTTGTTTTGAAAAGTTCATTAATTTCAATTATTTGTATTGACATTCTTCTATTTAATGCAGAATTAAAAAATGAAATGTTAATTTTAAACTCCAAAACAAAGTCTTTTAACAAAATAGTTAAAAAAAAAAAGAATAGTTAAAAATATATACATACTTGGAAAATAAGCTCCTTCATTTTTTAAATAAGTAATTTGTTTTTGTTGCACAGAAAGAAAAGGAGAAAAAAAATACAGCAATAATTGGACCTTACCTGGAAAAAAATGGTTCAATTCAGGCTGATCAATTTTTATGAATTTTTACAAATAACATTTTTATACAAAGATTTGTTATTAAAAACGTTATTTCAACAATTCTAACAAAATAAGTAATTAAAGAATTAGAATTTGGTAATTAATAAAATGGCATTCTTGCATTAAATGTTGTACTGCCAGAAATTGTGTCTAATTTATATTTTCCTGTTTAGATATGAATTAATATTTCCAATTCTTTCATTATAGGCTGTGTCACCTGCTGAAGTATCAGACAAATCTGAGAAGACAGAATCACCGCCATGTCGTGGAGGTTCGGGCCTTTAAACAAAATTAAAATTTATTGTCGATATTTAAAAAAAAGATTTTCCTATTTTTGTAGGTGACCTGTTACTGTTCCATTGTATTAATGCTTGAAATAAATTATTGTTATGAATTTTTTATATTTGAGTTTTTAATTTTCTATAACTGAGTGTCTGTGATCACGTTTCTTTGTGAAAAATATTTATTTACTGATCTGATTTGCTATATTTAAAATTTAAATGATGGTAACTCCTTTTTATAATATATAATGAATAGTTTGTGGCCCTTTCTTTAAATTTAATTTGCAAACAAATGAAAAAAAAAATACAAAATTTGGAAGATGAAGTTGATATGATGGTGAAAATTTTGCACTGTTGTAATGGCTATTAAATTCAAAGGACATAACTGAAATACAATTATTGCATTTTAAAGTATTAATTAGAAATGAAAACCAACAACTTAAAAATTTTTCATAACAAATCAAGCTTCTAACTTTTTTTCCTTCTGTTTTTAATGTTAATTAATATACAGTATGCAAGAATAATAATTTTTTACATACTTAATTAATATACACCTCTTATTTTTTTTATAGATCAGTCTGTTCATCAGTTGTCACAAATGATAATTCTACACAAAAGAAATGCTTATTTCTACTTTATCATATTTTTAATTTCTTTTCTTATAATTATGATTCATTTGATACCCACTAACTGATTTATATGGGTTGGATAAAAAAAATTTAAAAATTCATATTGTCTTTTGGGATTTCAATTACAATAAAATAGTGAATTGAATTTTAGTTGAAGTGTAGTCCATTCAAGTTTAGTTCTTTGAACTCACACAAAGAAGTGGTAAATCTTTTGTCTCTAGATGTATGTAGTAGTGTAGCAAGGTCTGGCCTCACCCTGTATGGTGTTTAGACTTGTCACTGCCATGTCTACAAAAATATAAAATGAAATTTATTAAGAAAGCATTTTTTATTCAATTGGTTAAGTAAGGCATAATGTTAATTATTTTGTAAACAATTTCTTATAAATAAAAAGATAAAATGTCTTTTATTGATAAACCAATTTATTGTACAGTATAAGAAAATCCTTTTCACAGTGATAGTACCTAGTGTATAAGTTTATTATTATTATAAAACAGTTTTAATAAAAGCTCAGTTGTTTACAAATTGAAATTGAATCAGTCACCATTGGCTACTGTTTCTAGAGGCAATTGACAGCATTATTTTGAATTAATTAAATTAATGCCTAAATTCAATTATTTAGAAGATGACATTGCAAAGTTTCTATCCTTATTTTAAAGACAAGTTAAAAGAGCGAAAATAGATGTCGATGACTGCTCTTGCTGAAGATACAATTAGTAAGGATTGAGCTGAAAACTATTCAATGGTGGCAACTAGGGGAAAAGTGAATGTTTTAAAAGGAAAGATCACAGAAATAATGGAGAAGTTATCCAGATTCGAATATGAAGATAATTATCTACAAGTAATAACTACTCAACAAATTACTGATCAACTCAATCAATCGCAACTTTCCCCAGCAATGACCATATTCACGGTATTGTTTCACGATTAACAAAGATGTAAAAAGATTTAGATTATTGTAACGGTCCAAGATCTTCAACACTGTAATTGTCAGCGTTCAGTTAGCACCCATTATTATTAGCAGCACTGGAAATGTTTTAGCAAAGGGTTTTTTCAATTTCATGCAGAACTTTACACAAACTCATTGGCCTTTAAGATCCTTCATTTTCTGAATGTCAATAATCGCCAAACATACTAAAGATTTCGTTCTCATTTTCACTTTTCGTTTCAAGTACTAGTAGTACTTCATGCGTTCTAAATCATCGTTTAAATGTCAAAATGTTTGATCACTTGATCAGTAGTTTGTCTATTCATTTTATGTCCAAATATACTTCTTTTATTGTTATTCTTTTGATTGTTAGAAAGTGTCGACAGCGTTTATAGTATTTCAGAAGGAAATTTGGTCTCCTGGAATTTCGAATTTTTCGGTGTCTTTGAAATTTTAAATTTTGGAGTGTATTTTAAGGAGATCTTGTTTCCACTTTTGTAAATTTGGTTGGGAAGAAAAACATTTAGATAAAGTGAGATAAAGCAGCGTCGGCGAGCATACATCTCAAAGGGCCAAGTCAAGTCCGTCTGTTCATAAAGTGGCGATAAAAGGGTGTATTATTTTTAAGTAAAGCGCAAACTTCATTACATGTGGGATTGCAAGGTTGACACATTAGCACTCTAATTTCAAAGCTCGATTCCTTTTGGATATTCAATTCCTCGTATATATTTGCATTTTAAGATATTATTCTACAAAGTCCATAGAACCTCTAATGGCGTAAAAGGATTCATGAAAAAATAAAGGTTAAGAATCCATGGCCTATTAAAAGTTGTAAAACTTATTTTTAAACTTTTAATAGGCCATGGCCTTCAACACGGAAATTTGATAACTGTAAAGGGGCATCTCAGTTCTAGGCACAGGGATATGGTGTGGTGTAGTAGTAACACGGAAATATGTATTAATTCAAATAATATTTTTGTAAAATTAAAATTCATGTGATTCCCTTTATACACACTTAAAATATCCTTTATTTGATATTATAAAATAATATTAATAATATAAGAATACTTTTTTGTGGGAAAATTGAAATATAATAAACCAGGTGGCTTTTGTATCTTTTATTTTTATATTATGGGAATAGTAATATTACTGCACCACACTACACTCACAGAGCTGAGATATCCTTTGTCTTGGGAATATTACACTTAAAATAATATTATGATAATATAAGAATATTTTTTTTGTGGGAAAAATTGAAATATAATAAACCAGGTGGCTTTTGAATCTTTATTTTTATATTATGGGAATATTACTACTGCACCGCACACACTACATCACTTGGATTCATAATATACTCCTTTTAGTTTGGGAATATTACTAGGACAATAATTTGGATTCATAAAATACTCTTTTTTATGAGAAGGGGGATGGCTGGAGCATAAAAGATTGGCCGCCTTAGGGTAAATCTGTTATATATTTGGATAAAAGAATAATGAAAGCAACCTATTGTTTGACTACAAAAAGATTTCATCAAAATCTTTTTATCTTAAGTTAGGGAAATAATTCATCTCATCCGCATGAACCAAATGTTGTTTAGTACTAATTAATTGATCCTCTACAACTTAGTAGTTGGAAATTTTGTTCTTATCTTTTCATTTTTCAATAGTTAGCGTGCAAATCTTGTCACTGGGGACTCTACAGTTGGTTGCATTTGATTAGATGTAAACGCTTTGCTATGCCTTATTTAATTGTACAGCCTTACCTTCTTTGTCCGCAAGTTATTTCAAGTTACAGCGACTTTCCTATGCATCTTGTGTACAAGAGAATTCCAATCATTATGACAAAGTGAAAAAAAAAGTACTCATAGTTTTCAGTGGAAATACTTTGTAAGGAAAGTCTCTTTATCAATTATGTCTTTGACTAATGATCTATGTCGAAGAAATATTAAATTCACATGTAATATATAAAGTGGTAATCAAAATAATAGAAACACTTGGATGATTTCTTACGAATAAAAGTAACATTTAAGAATGCGCTTCGCCGAATAAGCATTAAATATAATCTTAGCTACTATTTATTTTTAATTTAAAAATATATATCATGGTAGTACAAGGTGGCTTTAGTGAAGTTGTATACGTAGTGGTTTCTCTCAAAAGCGTAAAATGTAGAACCTCAAGATTTTCAATTCCTACCTATTTTGTATAATTATTTTGTATGTTTGTTTACATTCTTGTGCTCTGTCGTTCCTAATGTTCATTAATCTTAATCTTAATTCCTTTTGTTTTATTTTACTTTTATCTTAAAATTCTCATTTTAACTTTAACCTTTTTGTTTTTGGGCATCGTCAACGGACTACTAATTGTACCGAGATAGCTTTTTAGCTTTTCGATCTCCTGCTTTAATTGTTCTCAAGCAGGGAGATGTTTTCCTAAATTTTAAATTCATTTATTTATTCTTAATTATTTCTATTCGTTAATTTAAGAAACTACAATTTATGCTAATGTTTTAATTAATTTAAGATGTGGAGGTTGTGTGGTTCTTAAAACCACCAAGGAACTCCGTAACCGGTACGCGCGTTGCCCCAAGACTTTCAAAGAGGCCAATTTGTAGGATCCCGACTAGCTGAAGCAACTTAAACATCCCAACTTTCAGACGTTTCTGCAGGTACAGTGCCTAAAGTCATGACAGCGTTCACATAGCATGGCAAGACGAGCTCGTCAAAGCAAAAAGTGAACGGAAGGAGTGAAAGAGACTGACGGGTATTGAAGCGGATTGTAATGTCTGAAAAGAAAACAATTGCAGCCAAAGTGACCGCAGAGCTCAATCAGCATCTGGATTCGAAAGTGTCAGTAATTACAGTTAGGAGACATCTTCATAAACAGGACATTTACGGCAGAGCAGTAATTCACAAGCCACTTGATACATTTTTAATGCCAAACATCGTCTATAACTTTATATATATATATATATATATATAAGTAAGTAAGAAACAAATTTCTCATATTTATAAATAATGTTTATTCATTTCACCGAATTTATACAAATATTGCGTTATTTTTAAACTTATAGATGACTTTTTAAGCTGTGCACCATATAAAATTGACAATTTTTATGAATGTCTGTCAGCTGCATCTTTTAAATCTAAAATACAATTTTATGTCCAAAAAAATCACATAATTTTTATTTTGAAATGTCATTTCTTAAAGACAATATAAAGGAAACTTTATTTTTAAACAGAAATTTCAATTTCAATTCATTTTAATTGTATTAATCAGAAAAATCAACCATGTAGAAATTATACTTCTCTTTCGTTTTTGTGAATAATTAGAGAGTTTTTGCATACCGTATTTTGGACGTCCGTTAGCTTTTTCTCCCTAGCGCGCATGCTCATAGGAAGCATTATTACAAATACGCATGCGCAATTTCCTATGAGCATTCGCTAGGGAGAAAAAGCTAACGGACGTCCAAAATACGGTATGCAAAAACTCTCTATTATTAAAAATTAATTTGCTTAAATTAAAGTTGAAGAAAATGATTTGATGAGTAAAGGAAACCTTATTTTTAAACAGAAATTTCAATTTCAATTCATTTTGATTGTATTAATCAGAAAAATCAGCCATGTAAGAAATTGTACTTATCTTTCGTTTTGTTAATAATTATTAAAAAATAATTTGCTTAAATTAAAGCAGAAGAAAATGATTTTATTAGTCAGTTACGATTAAAGGGGGAAAAAAATGGAAGTGTGATTCCTTTTGTGTTTGATAGGTGTGACTTATCTACTCCATGGTATCTTTCAAAGGTAGATTACTGTAAACAGAGAAATGTGCCACATTATTAAAAAATCGATAAAAACATTTAAAGTTTTTTTGTTCTTTCTTTCAAGGCCAAAAGGCGTTAAAAGCATTAGCGTAGATATACATCTTTGAACGAGACACTAAAAGAACTGCTCGTTGAAGGTAAATTTACATATCAATACTTTACCCTTTTTATATGTGTATTCATTAATGTATTATTTAAAAATAAAAATATGTATTAAATTAGATTTTATTCCTTTTTCAAATTTAATTAAAATGAATTTTGTTTTTAGTTAAAAGAACGTAGTAGTAATTAAATGAATATATTGTTGTGCGCCTATGTTTGCTAAAATTGTATTTTAATTGTATTGCCTGGATTTATAAATTATCCACATTTGTTAAGAAATATGGATTATTTAGTGTATTAAAGATTAATGACAAATTGGATCTTACAAAAATTCATGTATGGATTATTAATAAAATATGTCAATAAAAATTAATATTATAGTGAATAAAGATATTATAAAATTCTAATTTCAAGTGTTCTAGTGTAATAAATTTTTTTGTCTTTAAAAATCATTTTTTATTATTTTTATATAAGCAAATAAAAATGGTGATTTCATAATTAAGTTAATTTGTCAGTCAGTTTTCTGTTTTATTTATGTTATTATTTTCCGTTAAACTGTTACTTGAATCACAATTTAACCTTTTGATTTTTTAATTATTAATTATCAATTATCATTATACAATTTAGGGCATATAATTTTAAATCATATTTATAATAATTAATATTTTTTTTTTTGCATTGCATTTTAAAGAATTTTTCGTTTAATGTTCACATAATAAGCATTTGTAATGCTTGTAAAAGAAGTTTCTAATGATTATATCTAATATCCCATGCTTTAACTGTTTTTATAAATACAATTAAAAAATGAGTTTGAATCATGATGTAAGTAAAGTTTTAACGTTTTTTAATGAAAAATGTAAACAAAAAAGAAAGCTGATCATTACAGTTAAATAAATTATGGACGCACCATTTTAATATGTTTATATAAAAGAATCATCTGATGTTATAGAATAAAACGCGTAATTTAATAAAAAGTTTGAAATTTAAAATGTCAGAATTTCAATGCCCTCGACCTTTTTAAAAATTTTAATCAAAGTCCTTTAGTTAAAAATTAAATTAGTTAAATTTTTATCGATTTTAATAATAAATAAACATTTGCAGAGGAAACAATCAAAAATAAGAATTAATAAATATTGATGCAGTGCTAGATAATTTTAAGTTATCTAGCATATCTTTATATCGTAATCGAGTTATCTTTTAGTAGAATACACCAATCGCGATCGAATAACAGTTACTAACTAAACAACTTGAAATCCTGTAATTAAAGTTGCAGGGTTTCAAATGAAACATTTTTAAACTATTTTTTCAAAGTAAAACTGCAACTTATAGATGAAACTTCATTTTTTAAAAATTCATTCTTACATATATATATATCAATCATTTGGTAGAAAATTTTAGTTACCATCTTTTATTATTGTTATTTGTGTTTTGTTTGATTCTGATTATAAATGCTTTTCATGTATTTTAATAATTCAAGTGAGTATTCTAATTAACTGCTCTAACTTTACCGAGTCATATTCAGTGTAATTTATATAATTTGTGATTTTCATACTTTTTACCTTTGCGCCCATCTTAAAATGACGTCTTCTCGAGTCTATGTCAAATCTAAAAATACGTGGTTTGCGGCAGACCTTAATTATCACAAGGAATGAGGAAACAGGTGGAATCTCTGGCCTATTCTGTCACTTCAGAGGAAAAAAAAAGAAAAAAGAAAAACAATACTTCTGTTGGACTCGTCGAAAAACTCTCTCTTTCTTCTCCAAAAACCTCTCTTAAAAAAATTGGTCACGCCTCAGCTTTCCTCACTTCTCATTGGAGTAGACACTTCTCAACTTATAGGCCATCGCCAATCATGATGGAACAACTTATGCTGTCTTTCACACTCCATCCGTAATTGTTTCGACCTTATTTTCTTTCTTAATTAATTATACATGACACTGAATGTCTGCTATCAGATTTGAGGCACAGGTTGTTCTCATTAGTACAAAACACTAATTGCATGTAATATAACTACCCACAATACTTATTTTCTGCTTCAAATTTGAGTGATGGGTTATTATAATAGACTTGTCAAATAACATACATTCCTCTCTCATGGGAATGAAATACCAAAATTTTTCTGTGAGAAAAAAATGATACAATTTAAATGTGTGCATTATTAGTCGCACACAGCACAGATTATATTTTTAAGTCTTAGATGCCGTTAGAATTTTTTTTTTATAGGACTATGACAAAATTATTTGTCTATCCTCACTTTACAGGCACTGAAGAACTAAAAACTCAAATTACTTCCTCTATTGAAACTGTGAATTCTCAATTGCTTCACAGAATCGGCTAAGTTCTTATTAAATGCTTGTACTAATTATCGTGACGAAAAACACTGAGCATACTAGAGTTGTCAATAAAACGAACGTCCATGTTTTAAAAATTGCACACATCATTCAAATCAGCTACGCGTATTGGTGCAACATTGAAAGAAATGAGAAATAATGTTTCTGATACGCCATAAATTGACGATTTCACTTGTTTGCTGTAGGAAAATAACTTAGAAAGCTGCAACTGATAAAGCAATTCGAAATCTCTCTTATCGATTCAATATGTTGTATATCACTAACGGCTTTTTTCAATTTTTTTATTCACCAGTTTCACTAACTGAACTTAGGCAAACATTGTTTTTCAGGTTTTCTCATAACAAAATCAGGAGAATTAAAAATAGTGTAAAAATTAAGTGCGACGGAAGTTAAACTTCATCTTCATGTTTAAACTTCTGTGCAGGAAAGGGGAAAATTCATGTATTCCTCAATAATTATTATTAATAATAGTCTTATTACTGAGATAAATATAATTTATTAGAGTATGAAATAATTGGGGCCTGAATGGCCGAGTGGCTAGCACTCTGGCACTTGGTACCACAGGTTTCGGGTTCGAGTCCCGGTGGTGCCATGGATGTTTGTAATGGTTCGAAATCCATTTTAAGCCATAGGTCCAGTCTCATATGACTGTTGGACGTAGAGCTGACAACTCTGCTCCGTAAAAAGAAAAACATCTCTCGTCTCGAAGTCTACCAGTAGATAGACTGCCTTGGCCCACACTGGGCTGTTGCTCCAATTATGATGATGATGAAATAGTTAATTATAATATCCGTTGCTTCTTTATTAATTGGATAAATTAGTAGACTTAACTAAGGATACAGTTCCGCTTAAGTAATAATTCGTTTTATTTCCTTTAAAAATCGCGGCAGCCATTTTTTCGAATATTTGGAGATTTGGCGCAAGGGGTACAGGATTCTATATCTTTGTCATAATCAGATTCAAATTTGAATAGGACCATTATTTTCAATTAAATTCATTGTGAAGCAAAAAGCAGCAAAATAAACCACAGCTACAGCGTGTTGAAGAGATATGCCGACGTATATGTCTGAAGTATGTCGACATGAAAATACCATAATTAGCACTGTCACACCATGTTTAGAATTGTGGTTACTTAAGATTGAAATTTTTATTGTATATATTTTTCGACTGTTACTAAAAATGTCATGAATTGTATAAACATTTTATTGATCAATTTTTTTCTTCATAGAATCTATAATATCGAAATTAAGAAGTCAAATATACCATAATGCAGAAAGCAAATCAACCAGAATCTCCATTGTTCCTTCCGAAGCTCATCTTTGTCACACTATGCATGTTCATCGGATTTTTCGGATTTTTTATTTCTGTTTGGAAAGATAACTATTTTTCAGCGCCATTTTATCTCATCTTGGGTAAGTAAAACTATTTTTTAAAACTCTTTGACATTCATCTCATTATTTAAATTCATCCTATAAAATAAAACTGATAAACAAGATTTTTCTTTTTAAAAAATGCATGAAACCAACAGCTCGACATCTTTTGTCGAGTTTCAAACCAAACTTCCTAGTTCTGAAACTAAACAAGTAGCTCCAAATCCAAATTGGGCTTTTTAATTTCAACACAAAAGCAAATAAAAAAAAAAAAAATCGATCTAATATTTGAATTTAAAATGTCCATTTTATATAATTTCTGAACTAAAAATTCTATCAATTATTCGAATAAATAAATAAAAAAATGCACGCTAATCAAAATGCGTTTAAGCATGTTTAATCTATCCTCTTCACATAAATGAAACTTAACTTTTACTTATAGAAAAATAGTTTAACATAATTTCTACGCAAGCATTGTCTATCATAAATTACCATGTTTGTCAGTTAATTAATCTCAATATTGAATTTGAAGAGAAATATAAAAATTGATGAAAAAATGATGTCACCTGTTTTGCAACAATTCACTCTTTAATATGGTATATAGCCATCTAAGATAGAAATACAAACTTCGCATTTTGATTTATAGAATTTAACTAAAGTGTTGACCAAGATATGTGGATTTGTGTACCACGCTTCTGAAAGTGTATTTGGCACTCTTCATGCCGTTTGCTTCCATGTTTGACACGTTTTGCATTCCATGTTTGACACGGTAAACGCATTTGGCACTCTTCATGCCGTTTGCATTCCATGTTTGACACGGTAAACGCATTTGGCACTCTGCAGATTGGTTATCTAAGGCCTTTCATACATGCTGGACTGGGATCAAGTTTGGTGAGGAAAATGCCAAATCCTTCGATCAATCTGTTTCCAAATATTCTGACATCAAAAACATTTGACGTGGGACAGCATTGTCTGCCATTAGAAAAAAATGTGGTTCAACTGCATATTTGGAAACAGATTGATCGAAGGATTTGGCATTTTCCCTCAAAACAGCCTTATATGAGATCTCAAGAGCTTATGACTGTGTTTACAACTTTCTTTCTAGCAATGTATCTCGGTGGAACAATTTCTGATGATTATTTTCAAGACTATTAAGCAGTTTTCTTAAAAACAGCATCTTTCCTCAATGGGAGAGGGGTTTCCCCCTTTCTTTAGATCAAAACATGTCTATAATCAAGCTATATTTGGACTCGTCAGTAAACGGTACATGGTTTAATTCCACGGGCCCTATTTAACATCATTTCAAACAGGCCCCTTTAGAAGATAGAATGAGATAGACATGCTTAATTTAAACGATAAAATTTTTAATTTCTGCTTCCAATTCAATGTTTTTAGATTTTGTATATAAATAAACTAATAAATAATAAGACAGTGAAAGAAACTAATAAAACTAATCAATTTTCCGTTCAAGAGTAAAAGGTTCTTGTATAAATACTTTTCTTATCTTAAAACATCTTTAGTAAAACACTTAATAACAGTTTACTTTTTGTCTTGAGAGTAGCAATTTTTGAGATTCAAAATTGACCAGCCAAAGAATAAGAAAATTCCCCTCCCCGGAAAAAGTACCTCTAAACCAGGGGCGACCAATCCAAATGATTTTGCTTTGGAAATGCATCACAACTCCGCGGGTCGCTTATAAAATTATATATCTCCATATTAAATTTAGACCCACTATAGACATTTTTTGAAGTGAAAAATTGCAACATAATGCGTTATTATTACTGTGTTTACTATTATTCTTACATGTACAGTAATAGTTAATATAATAATAATGATACTAAACGCACATTGTAAAGAAATATACAATATCAAAATGAAATATAAAAAAAATTGATAAATATAAATGAATTCATTAAAAAATATTTATTTTACTAGTGCGATATGTTTCTCCACTCTTTCAAATAGCTTTTGCACATCGATCTCAATTTATGTATTTGTACATCGTAATGGGTGTTGCAGGTTAGCGTCCGTTATGTTTGAGTGTGTTTTCATTTTGGTCAATTTAATTTTCGAAAAAAACAATTCGCAGGTGTGAGTTGAACCAAAAGCGCTAACAACTTCAACTAACAGTCTTGTTTGCTCTGCTATCAACAATCAACTGTGCGTATCTAGGGACGGTCACTGCGTCACTGAGGTCAATTAAAGTGAAACATAGATTCGTGATTCGCGATCATCATTATTCCAAGATTCGCGAGCATCATGAGTTCGCAGAATATAATTTAATTATACCGCGAACTCATAACTATAAACTCATACATAAAACAGGCAATATCTGTCCTATATTCGCAAGAATATTATTTTAAAATCAAAGTTAAATTTTTCTCATAATTTCGACAGTTAATTTTTGAATATAAGGATGCACACATAATGTATTTTTTTAATACATTGGTTTTCACTACTTTGGCTATTATAAAATAAATATGCTTTGTAAAAGTGTGATAAATCTCACGGGCCGGAAAACATTGAAGGTGAACCGCGGGATGGCCATCCCTGCCTTAAAAAATGGCGGTTATTCGGGTATGATGAGGGGTCATATGCAAATTGAACTGTAAAACAATTGCCGATTTAGTGTGGATGAAACAACCATAAATGTGCATTTCGATTGATTGCTCATCTTACAAAATTGAAGACAATGCAGAGATTCTTACTGCTGCAGAACTTGTTTTAAGTACACAGCAGATTATGCAGAACAATGACGTACTATTATGCCCAAAAGTAAGAAAATTTTTTTTTCAAAAACTCTATATTTATTCTTCAAATTTATTTCATCGCCTTCAAAGTAACCCCTCCGGACACCATGCACTTACAGCAACTCTCTCTAATTATAAATCGATGGTTTGCAAGCACCAAATCTATAATTTTTGGATGTGAGCTTTGTCGGTTGAGGTTGATGGTAGACCAGAGGGCTCTTCGTCTGCAATGCGTTTTCTGCCTTCTTTGAACTGTTTATACCACTTATAAGCATTTTTTCCGATATAGGAATGCTCACCGAATGCCTTCTGCAACATTCTATACCTTTACGCAAACAAAATTGAATGCAAGTTCTTTGCTCAATGAATTCAAACATATTAAAAATCTCCGTAATCAGTTTTAGCGTCTCACAAAGCCAAGCGTAACTCAAACACTAATGAATATTTTGGCGCCAAATTACACACAAATGTCAAGGATAGTGCCAGCAACCGAAAAAAGAAAAAAAATTGAAATTCCATAAGCCTCGGGAATTTTAAATTGAAAATTGTTCTTACTTTTTGGACACAGTATTACATGTTGGAGGTTTTCATTTGCTTAGTAAATTATTTCTAAAAAGCGTTCTTGAAATTTATATTTTTCATACATTAAATTGTGATTCTTGTAACCGAGTTTTCTGTCCTGCAGAGATGGTGAGCATTGCTTCTATCCAGATGAACGTGATGTACCAGAAGGGCAAGCTTTTCGCCCAGAAAGCTGTAAAAGTCAGGCTGAATATGAACTTGTACGTTGCAGTGTTTACGTGGGGGATAACACTTGCTGGTGGCATCTACTTTCTCGTGAATGCTGTACAGGACAAACAAGGTACTGGTGCATTTTATTTCAAAGCAGTGGTCTTCAAATTGTGAAGTGCGGATATATATATATATATATATATACAGTCCAGTCACATTAATGTGACCACCACCTACTTTCGACGTCAATGTGAAATAACCAATCACAAAAGGCAGGTGGCAGCACATTTGCAGTGGAGTGTATATAAAGAATTCAAATTAATACCACATTCCACACTCCACTTAAAGCCAGAATATATTTTTTTCTTCTTTCTAATGCAGCTGGCAAACACTTAGACAGCTTGGTCTTGGATGCCTTAAGGCAAGTGCTGCACAGACGTACTCACTTTGCATTACCCAGGGAGCGCGTGTAACTTGAAGATAAGCCACGGACGCGGAGTAACAATGCCCCCCAACGTTCTACGATCCTATTAGACCGGGACGTACAGTTTAAAGGGGATTCCGAACCACTACAAATATCCATGGCAGAGCCGGACTCGAACCTGAAACCTGTCGTACCGAGCGCCAGAGCGCTAGCCACTCGGCCATTCAGACCCGCCAGAATATACAAAGAGTGTATATTCAGGCTTTTGACAGGTGGTCACATTAATGTGACTGGACTGTGACTGACTAATGCAGCTGGCAAACATTTAGACAGTTGTCTTTGATGCCTTAAGGCAAACATTGCACCGACGTTACTCACTTTAGCACCAGGGTGTGTGTGTAGCTAGAAACTAAGCTACGGAAGCTGAGTAACAATACCCCTGCAACGCTCTACGATCCTGTTAGACCGGGACCTACTGTTTAAAGTGGATTCCAAATCACTACAAACATCCATGGCACCGCCGGGACTCGAATCCGAAACCTGTGGTACCGAGCGCCAGAGCACAATCCAGACTGCCATTCAGACCCAAAATAGAATATATAAGTTGACGCGTATAAAAATCAAATGACGTTGAGTTAATGAACAATTAATAAAAATTAATATGAAATAAACTTTTTTCATAAAATCACCTTTAAATCTTAACAACATCAAAACTGCTAAAAAAATTAGTTTGTTACTGGTAAAGAAATCAAATGTGAATGTAAAAATATAACCAAATTATTTTTTTTTACATAACATATTTTTTTATCATTACATTTATGTAAACAGAGGATTTGTTTTTTATTTGATACAATAAAATCCCAAATCAAAATATAATATTTCTTACTAAACCACAAAAAAACTTTTTATTAATACTTTAAGCGAAAAATCAATTCTTAACGATAGTTAAGAATTGATTTTTCGCTCATTTCTTTGACGTTAAAATGCTTGATTATTTTTGTTGTCGGAAATAAGAGTTATCGCTATATTTCTATGCAGCTGATTAATTGTAATTAATAATAATAGTACGAATATTTTATTTAAAAATTCCTATTATTAATGCATTATTTATATGAAAGGAATTAATAAATCATTATATTTTTATACATAACGAAAAGTGTAACATAATTTTTTTTTCTAAGGGATTGCAAATTTAAAAATATAAGTATCATTACCTTAAACATTTAAAATAATACAACCCCTAGAAGATGCCCTAAGTCATGTAGAGATATTCAGAAAGATTAATTCAGTATTGAATTATTATAATTTTTTAAAACTAAAATCGTAATAACGTAAATAATATTTCAATGTAGAAGAATATCAAAGTTTATTTTATAATATTAGAGAGTTTTTCCATACCGTATTTTGGACGTCCGTCATTTTTTCTCCCTAGCACGCATGCTCATAGGAAATTGCGCATGCATATCTGTAATAATGTTTCCTATGAGCATACGTGCTAGGGAGAAAAATAACGGACGTCCAAAATACGGTATGCAAAAAAACTCTCTATTATTATAAATGTTTGATTTGCCTTCCTTTACGTATAACGCCAATGGCGATATAAGTAATCGCCAATTGTTAATCGTAATCGCCAATATAAGTATTAACCAATCACTTTCAAATACACCATTCGGGTCTATATGTTTAATTGCACTGTTATGCTCATGCTTGTGTTCATGATGTGTTTTTCAGTTGATAACATTACTTAGGAAAACTTTGCTACTGACGATTTTAGTAATAATGCAGGTAATTTATTCTAAAATGATCACTTTTCGATATCGAACTGCTAATATAAAAACTTTTATTTCCCATGGCATGAGAAAATGACAAATTATTACGATATCAAAACAGTGTAATACACATACGATAAAAAAAGAAAACAATAAGAGAAAAAGTTAGTGTCTCATCAGAAAAGTTCTAGCTCTCAATATCTTTCACCTCGGAATCCAAATGTAAATTCAGGCATCCTGCTATATGGTGTCTGTCCATGATCTCGTCTTTTTCACAGAGCAGGCAAATTGGACTATCAAAAATGTCAATGTAGTACAGATGATTTTCCAAACAATTATAGCACTTTTTGCAAGTCTCTCACATCGTAGCTGGCAAGGGGAATGTAGAATCTCAACTTTCTTAGATTGGGACAGGCCACTAGCATTCTATTGTAAGACACAGCCCATGAAGTCCCACGAAGATGATCACTCACCCTTTCAAATAAATAAAGAATAATAGAAAATTTTCCAAGAAAATAAAGAATTTAAAATTAAAATTATTATCAAACATTAAAATTATTTCCATTATAATTTAAAATCCCACCGGAAATGACATTCCATATCTATTACACCGCTGTGTTTGGATCTTCTGACTTATCTCTACGCCGATTTTTTTCTCAGGTGTATAGCAGCTGGTGGGATTGAAAAACCTAATAGATAGTGTTGATTTAACAGATAGTTTTTTCAATTAACAACTGATAAATTTGCTTTATTTTTCATTGCAGACTTTCATGTTGAAGGAGAAGGATATTACTTGGCGCCATTGGCTGTGGCTTAGGTGTTATTTGTTCTATGATTCTGATCTTCGAATCGAGGTAATTTTGAGCCTGCTTGCTCAAGAAGGTGTAAATCCTGTGTACACTCTGAATTAATCTTCCAATTTCCATCAAAACATGTTTTGAAGTTTCCCAAAACTCTTCATACATAACTCATAATTTGTGTATTCATAATAAAATTATTTTACAGTGATATCAATTTTGATCTCTTTTAATTTAGCATTTTATACATAGTAACCAAGTATAATTTTCTTTTAAAAAAAATCTAATAATTTTGAGTACAACTTATGAAAGCTAATTTTTTTTTTTTTATATTTTTCTTATTTACATTTATTAATGCTTACTTTTTTTT